>NQII01003687.1:0-12661 GCA_002778355.1 Clitarchus hookeri
GAAAATAAGAGTCTGGTCTGCATAAAACATACCAGTAGACACCTCCTGCTGCAGTACTATTTGTTTGCCATATTTTGAAAGAATCTAGAAATTGTTTCCCGACATATTGCGAAAATTTTAATATAATCGCATGGTAATATATTTCAAAATGGCAGGCAAAGTTTCACAATGTATGGACAAATGATATGAGTAATATATACTATCAGCATATAAATTTCAGTTGACATTGATTACATGGTTCCGACGACAGAGCATTCTAAGTTTAAATTGCTATATGGCTGCCATTCTGAATATACACTGAGGAGTAAAAAAAACTTGTACACCTACCTAATATCGTATAGGGCCCCCGCGAGCAAGCAGGAGTGCCGCAACACGACGTGGCATGAAATCGACTAATGTCTGAAGGTATGCAGGAGGCAATTCACACCATGAATCCTGCAGGGCAGTCCACAAATCAATAGGAGTGCGAGGCGGTGGAGATCTCTTCTGAACAGCACGTTGCAANAGCGTGGCGGTGGAGATCTCTTCTGAACAGCACGCTGCAAGGCATCCCAGATATGCTCAATAATGTTCATGTCTGGTGATTTAGGTGGCCAATGGAAGTGTCTTAAGTCAGAAGAGTGTTACTGAAGCCACTCGGTAGAAACTCTCGACATTTAGGGTGTCGCATTGCCCTGCTGGAATTCTCCATGTCCGTCGGAATGCACAATGGACATGAATGGGTGCAGGTGATCGGACAGGATGCTTAGGTATCTATCACCTGTCAGAGTCGTATCTAGACGTATCAGGAGTCCCATTTCACGCCAACTGCACACGCCCCATATCATGACAGAGCCTCCAGCAGCTTGAACAGTCCTCTGTTGACATGTAGGGTCTATGGATTCATGAGGATGTCTCCATACCTGTGCACATCCATCCACCCGATACAATTGGAAACGAGACTCGTCACACCAGGAAACGTGTTTCCAGTCATNCATACCTGTGCACATCCATCCACCCGATACAATTGGAAACGAGACTCGTCACACCAGGAAACGTGTTTCCAGTCATCAACAGTCCAATGGCGGTGTTGGCGGGCCCAGGCGAGGAATAAACCTTTGGGTCGTTCAGTCAACAACGGTACACGAGTGGGTCTTCGGCTCCGAAAGCCCATATCAATGATGGTCCGTTGAATAGTTCGCACGCTGGTACTTGTTGATACCCCAGCATTGAAATCTGCGCCAATTTGAGAAAGGGTAGCACGTCCATCACGTATAATGATTCTCGTCAGTCGTCGTTTGTCCCGTTTGTTCACGATCTTTTTCCGGCCTCAGCGATGTCGAAGATTTTATGTTTTACCGGATTCCCGATATTCACGATACACTCGTGAAATGGTCGTACGAGAACATCCAAATGTTATCGCTACCTCGGAGTTGCTATGTCCCATCTCTCGTGCACCGTCTATAACACCACGTTCAAACTCACTTAAATCTTGATAAGCTGTCATTGTTGCAGCATTAACCGATCTAGGAACTTTGCCAGACGCTTGTTGTCTTATATAGGCGCTGCCGACCGCATCGCGTGACTCTGATTAGTTCCATACCTCTGTTATTTGCATACGCAGGACTATACCAGTTTTTTGGCTCTCCAGTGTAAGTGTCTGGCGTGCTTATAACATATTACTCTACATCATCTGCCTCAGTACTACTCGGTTGCCAAATTTGATACTAGTTGGTAAATTATTTCCAGAGATATGGCATAAAGACTTTATTTTATTCGCATGGCGCTCCTTACAAGATAGAGGGAAAAAGATGCTGTGTGTAGATACGGTTGATAGTTGTAATGTTTACTGCCAACATAGAAAATTCTGTTGGAATTGACTTCATANATGCTGTGTGTAGATACGGTTGATAGTTGTAATGTTTACTGCCAACATAGAAAATTCTGTTGGAATTGACTTCATGGTTTCGACGATATAGCATTCTAAACTAAAATGTGTATGAGACCGCCATTTTAAAAATAAGTGTTTTAAGTTATTAAAATATATCACTTAACATAATCTGCCTCAGTTTAACCTGTTTTCCAAATCTAGCAGGAGTCGGTTAATTATTTACGGAGATATATCATAATAATGTTATTTGTTAGTATGGCACTATTTCAAAAATGTCCGAAAAAAGTTGTTATTTGTTGATATTTGTTCTGTCTGTAATAGATACTCTTAGTATACAAAAAGTGGTTGAAATTGGTTAAATAGTATGGCAGATATACTAAATAAACTTAAAATATTTGCATGGTCGCTATTTTGAAAATAAGAAACTAATCATGTCCAATCACATACCATTACATGAGCTACCGTTGTATTACTTACATGCCAAATTGAATGAAAATTAGTCGAATAGTTTTCAAGATATAATGTACAATTTTATTTTTCAAAATTCGTACTATTTGCCAAAATGGCGGATTAATAAAAAGATTCGTCTTTAAATTTAATGCTTACACAATGGTCTGCTTGCATATCAAATTTAGTTTAAATCGGTTGATAGGTTCCTGAGATGTGACATATCACCCAAAATTTTAAAATGCACGCTATTTTGAAAGCAAGTCCCCGACGTAGTCAAAAACTATAAAATTTAGGTGTACTTACTTCGTACACGTATAATACTTATTAAGTATTATACGTGTACCATGTTTTGTGAAATTCGGTAGACGTGTTAAAAAATCAAAAGGGAGGAGACACGCTCAGACACACACAGAAACAAGCGCACAGACAGGAAAGTGATCTCATAAGCCTTTCTTTTCTTCGGAAAGTAGGTTAAAAAGATTACACCAACATTTAATTTTTACATAAGTTTAACGCAACAAGTTTTCACCTGAAAATAATCTTAACTTCTTGACGAATATGTATTGGTATGTGTTTATCTATATATACACATATATCAATAATATTTCCGTATAGTAAAAAATATGTCGTTTTTATAATTATGTGTTAGATAATGCGTTTTTTTTTATTTGTAAAACTATATGTTGCTCACGATAAAATGAGTACTTTTGAGACACTATTTTAATTTTCCTTTCTGCTGTTTTTTTTATCCTTTAACCACCTTTTTAAATAAATATAACCATGTAAGTAATCAACACAGTGTGTATATTCANGCTGTTTTGTTTATCCTTTAACCACCTTTTTAAATAAATATAACCATGTAAGTAATCAACACAGTGTGTATATTCCACCGCACTTGTAATTTAACGTCGAAGTCTAAAATTAAATATATTTGTTGACTATTATACGAAATGAGAGGGTTTTTAAAAGTGCTCGCTTTACCGTGAATAGCCTATAACAAGAAAATTAGTAAATANTATTATACGAAATGAGAGGGTTTTTAAAAGTGCTCGCTTTACCGTGAATAGCCTATAACAAGAAAATTAGTAAATAAATAAATAGTGATTGTATACATTTCATATTTTACGTAAGCAGGTATACGGCTGCACGTTCACGTAAGCAAAATATTGGGTAAGATGACTACTGTCTTATCTCCAGCAGGCAGATGCAGAAATACGTCATATATTGACAAGTCGTTTTTCGCTGACAGTACTCGCATTTGGCGGAAGGCTACAGCTACCAAAAATAGATCCTAGTGACCGAGGGTGTACTCAGAAACGTCAGGTTGTTTTCATATGGGCATTTACACGAAATCTCAAGCTATTAATTTAAGACGTTATTGTCTTTAAATTTATGAAGTTTGTACACTCTGGATTAAAACATGATGCGACTTGCTTATAAACATGTAATAAATAAAATAATTTAACTCATATCCTCGCAAATGAACCGCAGTAAGAGAAAAAGTTACTGTACTGTTTTCTGTATCAAATTGTCCACTTTGAAAGAATGTTCCTCGTGGAATGTGTTATTACAGAGGAATGTGCAACAAGATAAATNTGTATCAAATTGTCCACTTTGAAAGAATGTTCCTCGTGGAATGTGTTATTACAGAGGAATGTGCAACAAGATAAATCATTATTGATATACGCAAGTCTTGTTAATAAGATTTATGTTTCTTGCGGATTTAAGAAAAAGACATGCGTTAACCGTACACTTTGGTTAATTCTTTAACGGGAGTTTATTTGTATTAGTGCTAAAGAGACGTTTGAAGAGGGTCGCTTACATCTGCCACCGGTACCGTTGGTCTCTGTGTTCCCGCCTATCGCCCTTCTACTGATACGATGGCCCCGGACACGCTCAATTGTCTCTTGGCGTGTAAAACTACTTTCAATAAGCAATGTCCTTTGTCCGGTATTAACAAAACATTTATTTTCATGCAGGTTTGTCGGTTTGTCGTGTTCTCGCTGTATAAGATCGTATTAAACTCTAGCGGAACAATTAATCTATATCCACGCAAATTTTGTTTTGAAGGGCAAACAAATTTTGAGAGAAGCAAGTCTCGAGCTACGCTCGAGCATAGTCGTCGGTTTTTTTTTCAGTGCAAATTTTAAGAGCGTAGAAAGCTTACAGCTTCGATGAGATCACGATATAAACCATTGTAGGGTTTCGAACATCCTTAAACCGCCCGTCCTTTTCCTTCCCTTTGCTACACTCCTCAAGTTAGTTCAGCGCCGAGATTCCTCCCCTCTCCTATACGGCTGGGTGGGGGTTCCACCTTGTTGCCAAATCTAATTACCTCGACAAGTAATGCCCTCGTCTCCGGCCCCGTCATGACAGCAAATACACGACTTGCGAGCGGCGAGTTGAAGAGGTGGAGGGGTGTAGAAACAATATACGCCATTTGCCCGGACCGAACAGTTCTCAGACGGCGCCCTGGCTCGCTCGGGTACCCGCTGGAACATAGGCGCCCATTAGCAACACACATACCCCTTGCGTACTTTCTTGTCAACGTGACTGACCGTCCACCACAACTCCTCGTCTCGCTTTCGGGTAGTAGGAACATCAAGAAAGCAAACAAACCACTCCACATTTATTATTCGCACGTATATATAAGCGTAAGCTGGACCTGTAAAACGATAGGCGTATCACGAAAATTTCATTTCAGCAGACCACCTTCTCTTTAAAAGTAACTACTTGTTATATTGATAACGAGAACGAGTGTCTCTAATTTGCAGATGAAGCAAGTAACCAATTTTATATAGCTTTTCAGTCAATGTGTATGTAATACCGGTTTAAGACTTTCCCTAGAGCCACTGGTTGTGTTGGGAACGAAGTCCTTCTAAGTGTGTTTCTGGTGAGACACAGCATGACCACACAAACTACGGTCGCATGTAAGGCTTAACGTCTCGTCGACAGCGAGGTCGTTATGGACGGAGCAAGCTGCTAAGAAAAGCCGCAATTTGGAAGGAATCGGCCATGACCACCCCAGCTTTAGCCTGGAGTAGTATCTGGAAACCAAGAAAAATCTAAAATCAGGAGGTGGACCGGGAATCGAACCCGTGCGCTCTTGAACGCGTGTCCAGTGTTTTACCGCTGCGCCTCCTCACTTGGTCACTATATTCGTGTTCCGTTACTTTCAGAAATGTGGACGCTAATAAAGTCGTGTGTTGTTGCTCCCTTACTAAATGCATGCTTCACTGTACAAGAAAACGGAACAACCACAGTGCATCTTTTTCCCATGTCGGTAGAAAATTAAGGAGGGGACTGCGCAGCATGTAAACAAACTTGGTATATCTTATCTCTATTTCCCGTAATTTGATGTTCATTTACCTAATATATGTAAGTTAATAATACTGTAAATTTCATAAATACCTACATCTTCTAGAAACACGCCAATTATAATTGATGCAGCGTAGAAAATCTTCTAACTTTCTAACGTAACTTGCGACACGTTCCCATCGTAACTCGCATAAACGTGAACAATTGTAGAGGTAATGGGATTTGGCCTATGTTTCTGACCTCGAGTTTCTTTGTTCGGCTCCAGTGCTAATCGAAAATACGTGTGGGTTTTTAAAGTCTTAATTTTAGTCAGGTCGAATATTTTGCTAATACAGCCGAACGACAACGAAAAAGAGGAGTTACGAAAGTCCAGAAAATGTATACAGAAACAATGCAAAATTTATCTTCGAACCCATACAGCCTGATGATAAAGAAAAAGATACCAATCGAAGAGAAGTGGCCTTAATTTGGTTTTGTGTCGCTGACTGATTCTTAGCATTTGTATGCTATCATACATATTTTCTGATTTCAATAGGTGTATATAATGGAAATTGTTGCTACTTAAATATTTTATACACGGAGATTTGATAACTTATTTCATCAGCGACTTATTTGGTCTTTTATTGCGGGTGATTTTGAAATAAATGAATGGCTAGTAGTAGGTGAGTATTAAAGTGTTCGAAGCGAAATTGAATGATGGGGATTACAGTTACATTACATTAAGTTTTACCTTTGCTTAGGTGTTTTTTATGTTGCTATAGCGGGTAATCTATCTGTTGAAAGCATCTCTCGGGATGCAAGATTCGAAAGGAATACTAACAAATATAATTTAGCCAGAAAATTAGACTGAGAGGCTATAGTGTCCGTATTTTGAAATAAACACATGCCAAATATTTTTGTAACTGAATTACAAAACACAAATGGAGAAAAACCAAATAACTAATATCACCAATTNAACACATGCCAAATATTTTTGTAACTGAATTACAAAACACAAATGGAGAAAAACCAAATAACTAATATCACCAATTACGTATATTTTCAGCCGACAAATACTTGATGAACTGACACAAACTGTACGATATTACCCAACAATAAAGGGATTTAATTTTATATTTTTCTAAACGATTTTTCTTGATGATTTCACTTTTTCCCCGTAATTATAATTTTAATTTATATATGGACCACAGATTACTTTAAGAAAGTTAACATTATGTTAATGACATATAACAAGAAAACAATAAAGACGAGAAGTTTTGTGGGATAACGAACGAAGGGACGCCGAACCCCTCCCCAACCCAAACCGAAAATAAATGTTTCCTTTACGGTGAAAAACAAATGAAGCTAAGGTAATAATAATTAATGTACGAAAAGCTTCTAAAGTTTTAAAAAGAAATAGATTATAACTAAGAGAGTACAGAGGGAACGTATAAAACAAGCTATCATATTGCGGCAATAAGTTCAAGCTGAGAAAATTCTTTTATCTTTATGGAAGTATGTATACCAACAGATATTCGTACACAGATGACGTATGTTAGCTTAAATATATTAGAAAATGTTCACATGTAAATAGAGTACGGTAAGTGTAGTCTATATGGTATTTTATAAGTATTTTAAAACCTTTATTTAAGCCCAGGTATACTCTAAATTTTTTTTTTTAAGTTTTCATTTTACTACGTCACTTGTAAAAATTTAGTACCTGTGACAATCTGCTTGAACATATATAGAAACATAAATTACACTTGTAGAACGGAAAAAACCTGGAATCTTTTTAAATAAAGCAATAGTATTAGAGCCTTAAAATTATACCGGCGAAATTACATAAATTAGTACTGCTGAAAAATAAAAAACAGCGGGAAATATTATCACAATAAAATATATGGCAACAGTTCCTACAAGATATGAGTTCAGAAGAATTGTGAATGCTGATCAGGAACTTGCTATTTGTTATAACAATAATTTAAGAAAGTATCAAGTTTTGCAATACTCCCCGTCATTTTGATTAAAATGCCGCGGGCCTTGTTCCAAACTGTTTATGGGTTGTCACCTTTGACACCTCAAGCTTGATACGTGAGGTATCGCTTTCATAACATCAACTCGTTGTTTATTGTAATACATTTTTCACAACACTTCAAAGAAAACTTTTCTGGAGGTGGAACAAAAATTAACTTATTTCTCGAATAAAAGGTTTTGATAACTGTTTCACTAATAAATGAATAAACCTTTGTATTTCCCAGTTTTATGTTCATAACGCTATAAATCTCTACCAATCAGAAATTTTACTTTGGCTCTGCTTTTCTGAGGTAAATGAAGATAACAATTTTCGTAAAATTTTAAATACTTCAAATTGTTTCTCAGTGGTGGAACAGACGAACGCTTCCTATGTTGTTAGGCGGCATGTTATGCCTGAACCTGAGTTTTATTGGCCTTTCGATGATGAAAATATTTAGTGTAAGTCGCTGAAGTTCCTAACCGGCTGATCTGTAATATCTGGCGAGCTCTGAGCTCTTGTAGCAGGTAGCTAGACGTCGCAACCCTCGGTGTAATGCAGACGTCGGCAGTTCTGGAATATTTGAAGTGTCTGGAAGATAAACAAATACTGACTCTTGCTCAACAAGGAATCATCCATTCTTCGTTTTGCTACGACTTATTTAAGTCATCCAGGATACGCAAAATAAACTACCAATGCCGCACAAGTTTTCCAAGTACAGCCTTTACCCATGACAACCCGTAATATCGTCCAGCCTTTAGGGATATCTTATAGAAGTAGTCAAACCACTCGATGTTTCACTATGGGAATTCCCCTTCCCCCTCCCGTCCANCTTTAGGGATATCTTATAGAAGTAGTCAAACCACTCGATGTTTCACTATGGGAATTCCCCTTCCCCCTCCCGTCCACCGTATCTACCACCACCTCTCTCCTCTCCTATGAACATGTCATTATTTCAAAGCATTTTATTACTTTGAGGCATTTACTACATTTAAAGCACCTTGACGTATTTTTTATATCCAATAACACCGAATAATGGAACTTTTCATTCATAGTGTCTGCCTTAAATATGATTGATTAACAACACGTTATACCCCACCATTTCTAAGAGCATCAGAAATAATCAAAATATCAATTTTCACTTTTGCATGAATACATAAGGTTGAATAAACCTATTAGCCTACATGCATTCATTTTTGCATAAAACGTGTATACATATGTGCAAAGCTTTCATTTTACGAGTTAAGATATAGGACCACTAATGCAAAAAAAAATTACATTGCTGAGAGATTACCTGAAGAATTCTTTAAATCAATAGCGTGAAGAGGGGAATATCCTGGAAATATAGAAGTTAATGGCAATTTAAATGTCCTGTGGTAACGTGTCTGGCTTGAATTAAGTAGGCTGTAGTTCAATTCCAGCTGGTTGCAATTAAGATGTTTTTTTTTTCCAAATGATTTGACTTTCCTATTCTACACAAATGCAGATGGAGTCTCTTAAAATGAACCTTGCAAGTACTTTTTATTTTAAGATCAAGTTTAGCGTCAGTAGACCTAACTGATAGAAAGTATTTAATGTCAAGGCGCGTTTCAATGCAGTGTGTATGGTCCTGCCTGAAAATTTCATTTATTCATCGGGACTATATGTTGCTGTCCAAATGATAGTCCACTTGCAAGTTTGTTTTGACTGCTCAAGATTAGCGAACTTCCGTGGTTGATGCGTATCAAGTGCGTTACGATAATTGTTGCAATCATAAAACGAAATTGTGGGATTGGTAATGTGTCTGCGAGGAGTAAAGTTCNAAGTGCGTTACGATAATTGTTGCAATCATAAAACGAAATTGTGGGATTGGTAATGTGTCTGCGAGGAGTAAAGTTCTTATATATCGCCAGAATAAGCTACGTGTTAGGCAGTCCTGTTTTTCGCATCCCGCACATACATCGCGCCACTCAGACTACATGCATCCCTGGGGACGGCAGTTATTGACTGATCATTCAGCAGCGTCGGCTGAGGAAGAAGTAACCCCACCGGAAAGTTTTAATGGTTCAAAGCAGTTTTATTACTCTTCCTGTTTCCACTTAGCTCCCCTCCGTCTTTTTTTTTTATTTCGTCCGTCCCGGAAACTTTTGTATCTTCCACTTCATTTTATGTACCCCCCCTCATGCCCCTCCGTAGTCTGTCGCTCTCTTCTAACTTTGCGAATTTCGCTAATGTCACTTGATACGGAACGAGACGACGAACTCTTTTTGTCGTGTCTAATCAAGAATAATGAAGACTTGCGATACAACTTTCACTCTTTTTTATAACGTATGCCTAATGATGAAAACTCTTATTATTATTTTTTTAGTAAAGCGTATATATAAATGTTGTTCTTAGGTCTGCACGGACCCACGCTGCAGATAGACCCAAGATTACTTTGAAGATGGGACATGGACATTAATATCGTCTTCTGTGCGATGTTTTTATTATTTCTGAACGAATAAAACTCTCNCTTTGAAGATGGGACATGGACATTAATATCGTCTTCTGTGCGATGTTTTTATTATTTCTGAACGAATAAAACTCTGTTGAACAGGTTCGTGCACAGACGCACTTCGAGGGAAAAGCTACTTTCAGAGATGAGTTCTGTTCTACGCGCGCAGTCACTTCTGAATAGCTCAGAGATTCCCTGTATAAAAAAATACGGAGTATTCTGGCAGACGGGAGTTGTTGATCCATTTAATCTGCCTGTCGGATTGTTCGTCTTCGTCGCAGGCGTTTTGAGTAGCTTCGCTCTTAACTTATCTAACGTTCGCTTGCCCCAGAACAAATGGTTAAAATAAATTCTTCCCAAATGTATACAGTCCTGATATATTCACGCACATCATTATTTTAATGAATGCAAATTTAATATTTAATATTTTACTTGAAGTNACAGTCCTGATATATTCACGCACATCATTATTTTAATGAATGCAAATTTAATATTTAATATTTTACTTGAAGTTCTATATTTACTTAAGACTTACCTGCATGAATACTCTCTAGGAAAACAAATTATCGAAGACAGTTCAGCGTAAATTATGGTTTTCTTCAATAGATAACTCTCTACGGATAGAGCCAATAGGTGCCAATAAGGTACATAATTATGTACCTTGAATACCTATTAATAATACATTAATACGACAGTTATCAAAAATCTAACACTTTTTCAGAGCAACTGGCACAAATTTTTGTGTGTCAGGTGTAGTCGTCTAAAAAATTGCACATCACTATATTTACAATAAGGTAGTGATATAACTAATGAGCTTCTTTCCTCAAGATGGGTGCAATTAATTTTTAAATATGTTCTTAAAAGCTGAGTTGGAAGGTAGGCCTTGGCATCTCGTTGAAAGCAATATCGTTACAAATGAAACCAGAAACATATGCAACAGCAGTGAAAAAAAAATACACACGTGTCATACCAAGTACTTGAACACAAAAACCTCGTACCATAAGCTAGAGTGCAATAATCTGCATTACGGAGGTCGGATTCCGAACATCAATTTCGCATTTAATCAGTCTAATGTTTTGAATTATAGTGTGCACTAACCTTAAACATTTAATTAGTAACTGATACTTAAAACATGTAAGTTTAATTGCCTAACGTATCACTACTTGTGTGGAGAATTTGGTGGAAAACGAATGATGGGTCCCTGAGATATGGCATAAAAATCTTTATTTTTTTTATTTGGTGCTCTCATACAAAATAAAAAAAAGAGGCTTTGTACACAATGTTTTTGATATACTGTAAACACACAAAGTTTTGTTGAATATGGTTAATTTGATTAATATACGTGGCAAACTTATCTAAATAATTTATGAATCTGCCATTTTGAACGTAATTGTCTGTACCGTTGAAATTATGTGAGTTTGCATGGCCTTCTGTAGCATTTATGGTGTGCACAGTTTGGTGTAAATTAGTTGAACTGTCCTATAAATAAGGTAAAATGTTCAAATTTTTCAACTAGCACCACTTTCCGAATATATTAGAAAAATTGGATCTCTTTGCATAATTGTTGATTGAAATTAATGCTGTTAGTGTACAATATTTAGATGAATTGTGTTGAATTGTTTCACAGATACTACCTACAACAATATACTGCGAGTGTACAAAGTTAAGTTAAAATCGTTTCCATAGTGTCGTAAATAAAACAAACTAAGCCTTAATTGTTTTTATAGCCACTCTTTTGAAAATATGTGTCTGTCACACTTAAAAAATACATATATTTATATGGCCTACCACAGTACAACTTCTTCGTATAATTTGGTTGCATTTTGTTTAATTGATTCATAGATACAACATACTAAACGATAAATTATTTATGTTAATACCATTAAAATAAAGACAGCTGGACCTGAAACATATCAGTTAATATACCATAGTGTAGCGCTACTTACGTGTAACATTTGGTGGGATTCAGTTGATTGATCCTCGAGATGTGGCATAAAACGCCATATTTTTTAGGTGACGATATCCACAAATGGAAGACAAAAAATTTTGTATTAGTACATTCGATGATGTCATACTGCCAGTACATAAAGTTATATTCCAATCGGTTACATACTTTCGTAGATATAGCTCACCAAGGTAAATTGATGTTATAGCCGCCATTCTAAAAATAAGTGTCTGGCACACTAAAAAAAAATATGTTTAATATAATAAATGTATTTATTCATGTGGCACTATCTTACAATATTACGTACAAAAGAGTTTTTTTTTGTAGATACAGTAGATAGCTTTATTATCTACTGCCAGCATATAAAGTTCAGGTGTAAATGAGTACATTGTATTAACAATATAGCATTCTAAGCTAAAATATATTAATAGGGTCGCTATAAAAAAAATGGACTGATATACTTAAAACATATAACATAACATCATCTGCTGTAGTACTACTTGTTTGCCAAATTTTGTAGGAATAGGTTAATTGTTTACCGAGTTACGACAAAATCTTAATTTATATACACTGAAGAGCCAAAAAAAATTGATACAACTGCCTAATATCGTGTAG
>NQII01003687.1:12717-38852 GCA_002778355.1 Clitarchus hookeri
TGTCTGAAGATATTCATGAGGCAATTCACACCATTAATCCTGCAGGGCAGTCCACAAATCTAATCTGAGCCAATTTGAGAAAGGGTTGCACGTCTGTCACGTTTACTGATTCTCGTCAGTCTTCGTTTGTCCCGTTCTTTCACGATATTTTTCCTCCCGCTGCGATGTCGAAGATGTGATGTTTTACCGGATTCCCGATATTACGGTACACTCGTGAAATGGTCGAACGCGAACATCGAAATGTTATAGCTACCACGGAGTTGCTATGTCCCATCTCTCGTGCGCCGACTATAACACCACNCGGTACACTCGTGAAATGGTCGTACGCGAACATCCAAATGTTATCGCTACCTCGGAGATGCTATGTCCCATCTCTCGTGCGCCGACTATAACACCACGTTCAAACTCACTTAAATCTTGGTAACCTGCGATTGTAGCAGCAGTAACCGATCTAGCTGCCGACCGCATTACGTTACTCTGATTGGTTCCATACCTCTGTTATTTGCATACGCACGCCTATACCAGTTTTTTTTTGGCTCTACGGTGTTTATGATGCTATCTTACAAAATAGCTCTCAAATGTGGCTATGTGAATACTTTTACGATGTTGGGTGACAATTGGTTTAGTATTTTTCTATATATAATAAAAAAAAATATTTTTATTTGATCCTATTTTTAAAAATGGATGACAAACAACAATATCGACCTTTTACTTTCATACTTTCACCTTGCGCTGTCAACATGCAAAATTTGTTTNAATGGATGACAAACAACAATATCGACCTTTTACTTTCATACTTTCACCTTGCGCTGTCAACATGCAAAATTTGTTTTAAATAGGTTGAATGGTTTCCGAGATATGACACAAAACCCTAAATTTTAAATAACCGCAATTTTGAAAGTAGGCATTTGGTGCTGTCTGAAACTATAAAATTTAGGTTTCCTTTATTAGTACTATATGTGCAGTTAGGTGAAATTCCATGATGCGTTCAAAATTTGAAAAGGGGAAACACACGCACAACCACATCAACATACACAGGCACATCGACA
The DNA here is from genome assembly GCA_002778355.1 of Clitarchus hookeri. NCBI lineage: Eukaryota > Metazoa > Arthropoda > Insecta > Phasmatodea > Phasmatidae > Clitarchus > Clitarchus hookeri. Next base: position 13,767 of record NQII01003687.1, read on the forward strand.
GGAAATTGATCTCATAAGTCTTTCTTTCCTTCGGAAAGTAGGCTAAAAACGATACAAAAGGTCAGAAAGTTAAGATTAAAAGGTGATGCACTGTTCTCAAAGGCGCTATTGCTGCATCTGAAAGTAAACACTTTGCGCGAAAATTCTCATGGTAAATGTCAATTTTTCTTTCGATGTAATAGAACTATTTTAGACAATCCCCAAAATAAGAGATGAACTTCAACAATCGCATACCCTATTGAAATAGACCCTGAGACTACGGCTAATGCCGGTCTAGGTAAACACTTTCATGATTACACTGTCAAATATATTGTTATAATTATACCTAATAGTGCACATTTATGAAGTATTCCTATTGTATACCAAACTAATTAATTGTTATTCTTTGAGTTATACCGAATAATGTAATTTTTTTTCCATTGGTCGTAAGGTGATTTTTTTTAAAGAAAATAAGTATTATTATAAAGACNTACCGAATAATGTAATTTTTTTTCCATTGGTCGTAAGGTGATTTTTTTTAAAGAAAATAAGTATTATTATAAAGACAAAAAATACTTTGATCTCATCCAGCTGACACGTTGGGACATGAAGCTCAATGGTTCTGCTTGTGTTACATTATGAATTTAAAGAGACTTAATTATGTACCTATTCTGACTTAATAAATAAGAAAAATAAAAAAACNTTGTGTTACATTATGAATTTAAAGAGACTTAATTATGTACCTATTCTGACTTAATAAATAAGAAAAATAAAAAAACCGCATAATAATTTTAACCAATATAGTCATGGAATCAAATACAATGTTTGAAAACCTTGTACTTCCACACAATTATCGAATCATAAGGACGTGAATATTGATATGGCGTGGAAACCGAATCACCGCGCTATACATTAAGCACGTTTACAGTTATCATTACAATAGGGATTTATTTTGAAGTGAGAGAGTCCCGATTAAAACTTTAGCATAAACACATCCGGACTGGAGGACGTACGACTTAAATGAGTCCAGTCGGCAAGGTTGACTCGAGTGTAGAATCCGGATTGAAAGTTTACTCTAAACACTGCAGACAGGACTTCACTAGAATTGAGAGCAAAACAAATGCTGCAATTTAAAAGTGTATTGTTCGCATTTTTGCACGTACGGAGTTCTATAATTTGGTTTAAGCAAATTCTAAGGTACATGGAAAATGATGTACAAATAAAGGAAATGCAAAATGTTTGGACCGGAATGGACATACAGTTTTTTTTAACGTAATGTTGGATGGTAAAATTATCGGGCGGTAAAGAAATAAAGGTAGAGAGACATTGTGATTTGGTAAGAGAAAAAATTAATAATGCGCGCATCAAAACAACTGCGGAACAAAAACAATAGATAAACTATTTTTTCAAGTATCGTTTGTTCTCTAGTTAACGCAGTTGCTGAAATATGTCACCACACAGCTTTCAGTCTGTGTTGACTTCACGCTCTTGTTTATATGTCAATCCGGATTCAAAACTGTAAATTGAGTGTCATCGCCCCCCCCCCTCATCAAATTTCTATATACGCTGACCGCTGTGGGCTGCCGCCCTACGAGGTCAACTGGCATGAAGAGTAATCCATTATTACAATTTTATTAACCTNGCTGACCGCTGTGGGCTGCCGCCCTACGAGGTCAACTGGCATGAAGAGTAATCCATTATTACAATTTTATTAACCTTGGGAAATTAAAGCAGCATTTACTGACAAATAACTTAAAAAAATTGCACAATATAAAATTAAAAATTATTTTCTCAACATTTAAATTGTTTGGCACTCTTTACAATTAGGATGTCAACCATTTTTTGCTTCTNGCTGACCGCTGTGGGCTGCCGCCCTACGAGGTCAACTGGCATGAAGAGTAATCCATTATTACAATTTTATTAACCATGGGAAATTAAAGCAGCATTTACTGACAAATAACTTCAAAAAATTGCACAATATAGAATTAAAAATTATTTTCTCAACATTTAAATTGTTTGGCACTCTTTACAATTAGGATGTCAACCATTTTTTGCTTCTNAATTAAAAATTATTTTCTCAACATTTAAATTGTTTGGCACTCTTTACAATTAGGATGTCAACCATTTTTTGCTTCTGTGCAAAACTGTGCAACGTTAAACCCATAAATTCGCATTAAAAATTCCTATTACCAGGAAGATACCTTCCTTTTTGCTAGCAATATTATTCGCATGCTCTCAGACATTAGCCAAAATTGCTTTTATACACTACTCTAATTAGAACTTCTTCGCGACCCGTGTTAGGGTGTATATTGCTGTTACGTTTTACATATATCATCCAGTTTACTGAAGCTGTTCTGGTAACTGAGAGTTAAATACGTTTTTAAAGAGGACTGGTGATAAGCCAACAGTTTGTACTTCACATTAGGGTACCAGGATTTATACGTAGGGGTTTCCTCCCACAAGGTAATGGATTCGATAAGTTGCAGGGTGGGAACGCATTTTGGATAGGTAACGGAAGACTCTAAGCTGTTTAATCGATCCGCATGTAAGAAAATTGATAAGTCATTGCAGGAAACATTTCATCTGGCTCATCGAATGTGATGCATCCGGAATAGGAGAGCCTGCCAGTAGCTACAACTGACATGGCCCCAAGTTTCATTAGTCCACATAAACCTACTAGCCCATACAACATTTATAAGAGACTGTTCTGATTTTCGCTTTAGAATTTCAACCGAACGAAAACAATATTGTTTACATTTAACGGGAGCTTAGCTTTAATTTGAATTCTGGAGAAGTGTAAGTTGATCCATTTTCTTTAAAGATTAATCTCAATGGAACTATAAGATTTCTTTGGGTATTTAAATTGGCATTGCCTAAAACGTATCTAAGAAAAAAAAGTAATAAATTAAAAACCAAAACGAACAAGAAAATTACAGACAGCCACAATGAACACAAATTAGGATAGTATTATTTACTGGTCAGATATTAGTGCTCATTGTTGTTGTCAGTTATTTTTCATGGCCACTTTGTTGACTTTTACTAGTTGGTTCATTTTATGTCGAGTGATATGTTCTTCCCTAATTCCTAGAATTTCGTCTCTCATTTTCTTAGATTTACTAAGTTTTGGGTAGCATTGCAGTTTGCTAATTGACGACGAGTGGTGTTCAGTGACAAATTACGGTTCTGTTTAGATTCAGACCACTGCCGAGTTCGAATCTAGAGACGCCCTTACCAGCACTGTGATCCACGCTTCATTGTAGAGAGGCAGACAACCCCAATCAGAGTTATCGTGGTGTGAGGTACCATTTCCTACGATTCCCGAACCCCACTGGTGGTGATTGAAAGAACCCTGACGACTCGGTGATACCTCCAGAAAATTCCGTGAATGAGCAAAGAGATTTAGGTGATTCTATACATCGAGGTCTTGAGAGCTGATCAGGGTGAAGCGAGGTAATTATGGAGCAGCGCCGGAATGAAAGGGTGGGGGAAACAGGAGATTCTCTAGAAAAACCGCTNGGTGAAGCGAGGTAATTATGGAGCAGCGCCGGAATGAAAGGGTGGGGGAAACAGGAGATTCTCTAGAAAAACCGCTGACCAGCGACATCGTCTGGCACGATTATCACATGCGAAAAGCCGGGAGTGACCCCGCCGGGAATCTAACCCGGTACGCCTATGTGAGAGGCGAGTGGACCAACCACTACACCACCACGACCCAGGGAAATTCTGTGGCATTGTGCACTCCGCTTCCTGGTGCATCTTATCAACGCCATTTTCCAGCAGGATAATACCCGACCTCACACATCATGGGTGTCTATATGGCCTGCCTTCGTAACATCAACATGCTGCCTTGCTCAGCAAGGTCTCCAGACCTTTCGCCCATCGAGAATATTTGGCACCAGATTGGATGGCAACTTAGGCCAGTGGCAACCACGGTGGATTTGGAGGGCCAGTTGCACCATCTGTGCCAGGATCTTCCTCGGAATAATATTCAACGTCTGTGTTCCTGCATACCCAACTGTACCGCCACCTGTCTTCGTGGTACAGGTGGTCCAACACCATACTAACTGTGCAACTCGAATAATACATTTAAAATTTCTTTTAGTTGTGGCATTTTAATTTTCATTACGTGCAGAAAATAACATATATTAGAAAATTGAAATTTTCATGTAATGTTAGAATTATTTTAATACCTATGAGAAAATATTAACTGTTAGTAAATTTCACCTATCAGGAAATAAATTATACAAATCAATATTATATTAAAATTTATGTATCAGAGTGAACTCTAGTGGTTAGTTTAGGAACTAGTAGCACACATTGCACTCATTGAAGTTTTTCAGCTTGTAATTGGAGCTTCCTATTGTTTCCTGTTGTATTTTAAACACTTTCCAGTGGTTTTTGTTTTGCTTTGTTGAGTTCTGTTGTGTAACAACTTATACGAAACTGTTTTATTTCCAGTATTTTATATGGTTTTGTTTTATTTTTAAATTTTCAATTGCTTTGTGTTATGTTTTATTTATTTATATTGCATATCTTGCTAATGGATTCTGTTATTTCTGTGGTTGTTTCTAATGGTCATGTTGTAATTTTTTGGTATCTGTTGCGTTTAATACTGTTGAATTCTTATGTAGTCCTATTGGTGTCCATTTGTTTCTCATGTGTTCTGTTGTTTTTTATTTTTTGTATTTAATTACGTTACTTTCTCATGAAATTATATTTTACCTTATTTTCTGATGTGTTTTATGGTTTTCTGTTGAATATCTGGTTGTTTTCATTGGTTTCTGTTGTATCTTGTTGGTTTATGTAGCAATTCATTCTGTTGGGTTCTGATATCGCAGTGATCTCCATCGGTGTATTTTGTGTTCTGTTGGTTTTTATTGTCTATGTTTCAGATGGAATCATATTTTACCTATTTTCTGTTATATTTATAACAGTTTTCACTAACTTTTGTTATATTTTGTTGGCTTCTGTTGCATTTTATTATATTTAATTCTGATTTAGCCCTAATGGTTTCCATTCGTTTATGTTGTGTTCTATTGGTATTTATTGTATTTCACTCTGCCGGTTTATTATGATGTCTTGCTGTTCTAGCTTAGTTTGTATTGTGTTTTGCCATTTTTCTAGTGTATTTTATGGTGTTCTCCATTGGTTTATGTTGTTATTTGTTGGTTTCTGTAAGATTTAATAATGTTTAATTATGTAGTAGCTCCTGTGGTTTCCATTGATTTCTGTTGCTTTCTGTTGGGGTTTTTAAAGTACTTGTCCTTTTGGTTTAAATGTAATTGTACTCCATTCCTTAGTTTATGTTAAGTTTTATTGGTTTATGTTGTGTTTTATTGGTTGTTATGGTATTTAGGAAACCACCACAAAAATATCAGAATACCACAAAACGCAACATAAAGAAAAATTTAACGATAGGATTTCATCACAATCAAACAGAACGAAATGCAATGAAAACCAACAGAAACAACAAAAACAAATGCAAATCTCTGGAAATACAACAGAAATAGACATGTCTACAACAGAAACCTACAAAACATGGTATAATCCGATGTATATTACTGCAAACACCACAGAAACGAACAGATACTGCACAATGGAAGCCAACAAAACAAAAGAAATAAATTTCAATGGTTATAATGCAATAGTACCCAACAAACTATGGCACAAAACGCAACAGAAACCAATGTAAACCACTAGAAGACAGCAGCGGCTAGAAGGTTATAACGCAGCACAAATCAACGAAACACAGCAAAAACCAACGGAAATCGCTAGAATGCAGCATAAACGAACAGACTACAACATAATAGAAACAAATAAAACAACAGAACCGACGGAAACCACTAGAACACAAGAGAAGCCAACAATCAAATACACATTAGTAACTAACAAAATACAAACGAAACTAATGTAAACCACTAGAATACAACATAAACCAAAATATGTCAGCACAATTAGAAACAACAAAACTACAGGAATCAATTTAAAGGGCCAGAATACAACAGAACCCAACAAATCGTGGTAGGAAAAACCAGCAAACACAACAGAGACCAATGTTAGTTTCTATAATTCAACAGAAAATAACATAATACAGTAAAGTTTAATCAACAAAACACAATTGAAATCACTAGAACACAACAGAAAGCAACACGCTAAAGCACAATTGAAACCAAAAAAACACAACATAAATATTTAACCATCAAATTACAATACTACCCAACATGACTATTGCACAACAGAAACCAATGAAATACAACAGAAACCAATGGAAACTACTAGAATACGATACATAAAAATTAAATGCATCCGAAACCAATGTAATTCTTTCGATTATGTTAAAATTAATCAACAGACTAGAGCCCGAAAAAACCGGCAAAATTAATTACAGTGAAAACCATTATAATAGAGCAAATAATAAGAAAATGTAGCCAAAAACAATGCAATCCTCTAGGTTACCATAAAATGAATTAACAGACTAGAGCCCAAAAGAAACTAACGAAAAATGGTTTCAAATGGTAACCACTTGAATACAACAGAAACCAACAGACTATGGTACAACAGAAGCCAATGAAAGACAACATAAACCAACAAAGAGAAGTAAATTTAAACCACTAGAATCCAAATAATACAATTTGTCAAAATCTATAAAAAAAACCGTCAAATATGGTTATAATAACTCTTTGTCCGCCATTTTTAAAGTTAGCACCACATGATAAAACGGGGCTGTGTGCCATATCTAAGAGACTAATCCGCATGTGTATTTGTAATTGTCTCACTAATATTGCTTATGATTCTGGTTCCATCTCTAATGATATTACTCTCAAAAAGATGTCAAGGTCTACCTACAACTCCACACTTTAAAGAACTTCGTCATAACTATTTGTATCCATGCAAAGGAAAGCAGGCTCATTAGTTATATCGATAACTACTCGACTTAATAAGACATCAGTATTTGTTGGCATGACAGTAAACGGTAAACGTGTTTCTAAGCAATCTGTCTGCTTCTGGCAACGTAGAATAAAAAAACGTGGAAAAATCTTAAATTTGGGGACTCAAATCATATAAGAAGACCAAACAATACCTTTACTCCAAAACCTCAAAATCCTCTGGGCGGCTGTGACTTTGTTAGGCTGAGTGCATGCAAGGTTAAAACCTTAGTGTTAGGTTAGGATAATTTGATATAATACCTTCTTTCTGCTGGTCCACTTCCAATCATAATGAGAAAAAAGGTACGAAAATAAATTAGGAAAATTATATCAATACCAGTGTCCAAAATTTCCCATGAGAAATGCAGTTAAAGCAATAAATTACATATAGGATTTCATTACAGTAAGATACTAGCAGCAAATTTAATATATACAGTTAAATATAATTATTTTACTAGTGAGTAAATTGTTACACATTGCCATATTTTTTACCATAAAAAGTTAATTACGTCCCTCTGGAGTCACCCTGTTTCAGTTTTATGGTTAAACTTAATTTAAAACAAACTGAAAACACAGTAACTGTAACTATATACCGTGCATGTGTTAGCAGATCTCTTAGCGGAAAAGATAATGATAAATAATGTATGTGTTCTTTAATTGGTTAATTTCTGTTCAGTCTCTAATAACACCGGTTTGCTTCATAACTAGAAGTTTATTCTCAGTTATAGGGAAAACCTTACGCATTATTTTGTGTGATAAGAAAAGTAATTCCACGTAATGAACTTCCTGTCTGCGACACCTAAAGGGAATGCTATGAGACTTCAAGTTACCGGGAATTCAGGCTAGTCCTGTATAAAGCAATAAATTATCTCAAACGTAAGAACAATTGTTTTAATTTATAANATTCAGGCTAGTCCTGTATAAAGCAATAAATTATCTCAAACGTAAGAACAATTGTTTTAATTTATAACTTTCCGTAGCATACTGCTTGCAATACAAATATACAACTGATATTGTCCAAGAAGTCCAGTTAAGAATAGCTATTCGTGTGATTTCCACAACTTCCCCCCTTCTCACTCGGGTTATTTTGTAGAAGTGACAACTCGGCATTGAATATCAGTAGAATAAATTGGGACCATGGGGTGAAAGGCATCGGGCAACGGAGCTGAAGCCATCCTGCTGCTATGTTGTGACGTCAACCGGTGGTCTTCTTGGGAGATGTCACGACCATAAAATACTACNCTGAAGCCATCCTGCTGCTATGTTGTGACGTCAACCGGTGGTCTTCTTGGGAGATGTCACGACCATAAAATACTACATTTTAACTCCAAAATCTCTTCAGGAAGCAATGATTTTACCCGGAAGTCGCCTTATTTATCCGGAAAAGGCCAAAATAAATATACATTTTAAAACTAATTATTTTTACTTTTTTATTATCCACACACATCTTTAAATCAGCAAGGTGGATTTGAGGTTTTTCGATGACAAAACAAAGTCCTCGAAGCAGCAAAGCAGACTCAAGGTTCCGAGTCAATCTCGGCGGTATCAGAAGTNTTCGATGACAAAACAAAGTCCTCGAAGCAGCAAAGCAGACTCAAGGTTCCGAGTCAATCTCGGCGGTATCAGAAGGGACCAGCGGCAATGTTTGTTTACATTACATACCTGATCCTTGTATTTGTTTACATTATGGTCCCGGCTGACATGTTTGTCCACATTAATGACTCCGACCCAGCCATGTTGGATTTCCGTGACATTGACCTTGACACGAGTGAATTTGAATCGGAAAAACCGAGATAAATCACATAAATTCCTAAAAATACATGAAAACTTGGGAAAAAAAGTTATATTATCGACAAGATACGACATTGACACCAAAAAATCTAAAAAAATCTTAAAAATAATTTTGAAAATGTTAATATATGCAAATGTAATTCATGAAAGTTTAATATTATTGCTAGAATTATTAAAATGTAAAGTTCAGAAAAAATCCAGAGAAATTCCGGAAAAAATTAAAAAGTCATTTTAAAGACTTACATGTGGGTAGTCAAGGGTTAGATTAACGTAAAGATAAAGGCGGCGGAGCACACGTATTCTCAGTATGGCGATCAGCAAATGACTGATCTCGACCACTATGATTCATTGGCCATTTTAAGGGACCCGGTCCCCCCCACCCCGTAATTTCTCACAAACTACTTATCGTTGGCTTTACGTCACACCCTACACCCATCCCCTCACCAATCCCCTACCATTCCTACTATATTTCAACCCATACTAGATTGTGCTAGTGATATAACTTTGATGTCAAATTGCTCGCTTGTGATTGACTGTAGGTCATGTGACATCTTGATATTTTTTTTATATTCCCCATTTCCATTATATTTCAAAGTGTTTGACTCGGTCATGAACTTAATTACTCATATATTTCCCCACCAACGTAAAAAAAGTCAGCTTAAAAGGCAATTTTATTAATGACCACTACTCAGCCATGTTGAAATTCCTTGACCCGAGTGACATTAATCCCGAAAAATAAAGAAAAATTACAAAAATTCGTACAAAAATAGTACAAAACAGAGAAAAATTTATTTATTTGGCAGAACCATTATCTATGAGTTCTATATTAACCACGAAAACTCTAGAAAATTGTGAAAAATCTTCAAAATATTAAATATGAGATCAAAATGTTAGAATATATTAAAAAAACGTGATATTACGAAAACATTTTTAGGAATTTTGGGAAAAAAATAAAAAGTATGCATCCTAAGACTGTATGTAGAATGTCATGGGTTCAATCCATGAAGCACACCCACTACCAATACGGCGACCAGCAGACGAATGATCCATACCACTAGATTTCAGTGGCTATTTTGAAGGTACCCTCCGTAATACTCTCCATCATCTAGTCAAAGGCTTTATATCACGCCCAACCCACCTCCACTCACCCCTCTCCTACATTTAACAACTATATTTCGATTCAAATCACAACCACTAAACGTCATATAAATAACATGACAACATCACAATTTCTGCTCGTGAATGGCTATAGGTCAAGTTGTGTTTCAACCCCTGCAGATTATTTTCTGGTTAAAGTCATACCACATCACATTTCTTCTTCTGATGCTAGGGGCAAAATATAGTCCATGGTTTCATGATTTTTTTCACTAGCATTTAGTTTGGTAAGTTTTTATTAATGTTTAACTCTTACATCATATTTAGCGGGGTTATTCTCGATCATAATCATAATTATACATATGTAACCATTAAAGTAAAACCTCTGCTCTAATTTCCATTATCTGTTCGGACCAGCGAGCTATTTGAATATAGGTATAAAGATGGAGCGATCATTAAAACGCGTACCTGTGACCATAAAAATTAGTACGTTATTTAAAAGTATGTTACTTAAAAGCACATTTTAGAAAACATAAACTATTATTATTGATTGCACAGTTGTAACTTTTTTATGTTGTAGTTATTAAGCCTTATTTTATATTAGTTAATTAATAAGTCTTTTTTTTCGCACTATAGTAGGAAAAAAGTATTGTTTCATGAATATAATCTATCTCGAGATTTTAACAAATGTAAAAATATATCCCTAAAATTAAGAGCACTTTACTAAAAAGTCTACCACAGTATCCCGGCTTTCTCAAAAATGACTGTAATGATTTTGATTAAATTTGGCATTCGTCCCACTGAAGTAAGGTGTTAAAATATGGCATAAGTGGTATGTTGGGTAAAACTCGTGGGGTGGCACACCTATCTTGACAAAAAAAGGGGGTTTTGCGTATTTTCGGCTTGAATATTCGGTTAATCGAAAAAGTGTAAGGACCAAAATTAAATAGCGTCAAAAATTCTACAAGTTTTGTTCCCACGCATTTTTTTTAATAAATGAAGCCACAAATTGCCAAAATATAAATTTAAAATTTACTATCCTGGTTTTATTTGCTCCACTACAAGTAAATAAATTTCAGCAACTATGAATGATCTGAGTTGGTTTATGTTTAAAAGGATTAATTTGTATAGTGGTCATGCCTTAAACAAAATTTATATTAGCTATTTATAAAATGCATCATAGTCCCTTAACAGGTATTTTACTGTATACATGTGCATCTCTATTTACGCAAAATTAGTATGTTACTTAATTTATAGACAAAGATTAAGGGTCATAAACCATACCTAAATTAATTTGTGAAGAAACAATTGTTAATTTTTGTTTAGTATTTCAACTGCTTCTTAGTTAATTGGTTTCGCAATATGAAATCATCTTGAGAATTTGCTGGCGATGGGACTTGAGGAAATCCATGGTGTCCTGTTGATGATCCTGGAGAAGGCAAAGGTGTATTGCCATGTGTGGATGCTCTGCTGTTTGTCAGAGTTTCATGGTTACTAGTTTGTGGTGGATGGTGTAACATTACATTTTGAGGAATTTGAAAATGCGGTCCTGCGCCCTGTCCCATAATGAGAAATGGCTGTTTAGCCATAAGAATCTCTCTGTCCATTACTAGAAAATTCCTAGTATTTTTCCCATAAAACTAGATTTCGTAAGTGTGTCATTCGTACTTAACTTTTCCCCCACAAACGTTCCGAAATTTGAGGTTTCAGACGACTCATCTGAGACCTGGGCTTTGGAAGCGCATGAAGTTAACAGGTAATTCAAAAGTTTTGCAAGTGTGTATCTTATGCTGGCCTCATCTTCTAGGCAGATTGAACAAGAGCAGCAGTTTATAACTTGGTTTCGACGATATGCCATTCTAAGCTAAGACGACTATATGGCCACCATTTTGTAAATAATTTTCTTACATGCCTAAAACATACCACTTAACATCATCTTCTGTACTACTACTTGTCTGCTATATTTGATAGAAATTGGTTCATTTTTAACCGAGAAATTAGATAAAAAATATATTTATTCATTTGACGCGGTCTTGCAAAATGGCCGATAAATTTTCTATGTGTTAGCATATATGAAATTTGTAATATATTCTTTCTGCATACAAAATTAGGCCAATTAAATGACTCAAAATGTCATATATTCATTTTATGTGAAAAGTCATTCGTCATTAGTTCGATCAGGAAAAATCAACAGGTGACAAATACGCCCAATGGGCTACCGTCTCTGCTAGAGGACGTTTCACTTGAAACACGTAGATGCATGTGGTACCAGCACGATGGGTGCCACACTCACTACTGGCTTGCGACTAGGCAAGCTCTCACCCAGCTATTTCCTGGTCGGTGGATAGGGCGTGGAGGCAGTATCAGCTGGCCTGCATGTTCGCCTCATTTGATGCCATTCGACTTTTATCTCTAGGGTATGATTAAAGATGTAGTCTATGAGCAAGTCCCGACGACTACACAGGACTTAAAACATCTATTATCGCGCAATGTCGGAATATCGAAGGCCACCCTTCTGCCTGTTCAGTTGTCCTTGCACAAACGACTGCAGATGTGTGTTGAGATTGATGGTCGACATTTAGAGCACGTACTGAAATAATGCCATTTTCATTCCGTGTTCATCATGTCCACATTCTGCAATATTTAACTTTCTTTGATCAACGCACAACACATCTAACTGTACAACCCACAAAATAAAACACATGTTTCATTTCTGCTCATGTGCGATTTTTTTTTATTTATTTGACAAAACTTACGGGTTTTAACTCCGTTCACAATTTAACATATACATATATTCAGCGTGTGACATTCATCTTTGTTACGAGGCTTTGAGAGCAGCCATATCAGAACCATTACGCCAGTTAACTGGTGAATCGTCCCTAGCTGCTGAGTCCTTTACCTTCCCAGTTTGTGTGACGCCCCAATCTGAAGTAGGTAAGCGTGACTAGCAGCCAATGGGAGTGACACTTTTTTCTCCAGAACGGAAAAATAGTCTCGCGTAGCTGCATCCCGTTGGAGCGACACGCCAGACAGACGCGCCATTTTCCTTGCATCGCGAGCTTCTGCGTGGTACGTCACCCCACCTTATGCGTACAAATAAAATTCCTAACCTTTAGGTATTGTGTTTCTCCGCAATAACTAGATGGACATACAGATATACGCCGTCTAATTCCTCTCTTTCAGTCCTGCTATGATAACAGCAGAAATCACTACAGTTCCATTTGAAAAAGGAAAGTTGGTATCTACATCTCGGACAAGTAGTAGTTCGTTATTTTGTGAGGATTGTGTTGCAATTCATCAGGCTGAAAGCAGAATAACTATATATTCCACGGTTCGGAAGATATTAAGGTCGACAGCTTAGGTGACTCATCCTGTAATGTCGCCATTCTGAAAATAAGTGTCTGGCTCACTTAATACATACAAACTAATGTGGCATGTCATAGTTTAATTAATTTGCCAAATTTTGTTGGAATCGGTTGATTGTTAGGCAAGATATCACATGAAACTCTATTTTTAGCTTACTTTCCGAAGGATAGAGAGTCTTACCAGATAACTTTCTTGTGCGAATGTGTGTGTGTGTGTGCGCGTGTGTGCATATGTGTAGCCCCAACTTTCATGTTTTTNTGTGCGCGTGTGTGCATATGTGTAGCCCCAACTTTCATGTTTTTACCGCCTGAACCAAATTTCACCCAAACTCGGTACACATATAGTATTTGGTAATAACACCAGATTTGTATAGTTTTCCACCACGTCAGGTACTTAATTTCAAAATTGTGGCCATTTTAATATTTAGTATGATATGCCATATCTCGGGAACTATTCAACCGATTTACACCAAATTTTGTATGCTCGCAGAACATCGTGTAAGTATAAAATTTCTAGATGTATATTGTTGTTACACAGCCATTTTGGGAGATAGCAAACAATAAAAATGAAAGATTTTACATTATATCCCGAAAGCTATCGAACCAATTATCACACAATTCGGTAAGTAAACGAGANATAAAAATGAAAGATTTTACATTATATCCCGAAAGCTATCGAACCAATTATCACACAATTCGGTAAGTAAACGAGAGTTATTGAACTTGATTAAGCATTTGTTTTCAAAATTGTGACTTCATAATACTAAGGTTTATTTGAACTTTGAGTCTGACATCACTGTCATTCCGTCATTTTGGGAGACAGCTATATATAAAAATATAAAGTTTGTACTTTATATATCTAAAACTACGCAGCCTACTCTCGCCAAATTTGGCACGTAGGTGATAAAATGGTTGGCCAAGTAAACGAATACGATTTAATGTCATTAGGCTCTTATTTTCNCAAATTTGGCACGTAGGTGATAAAATGGTTGGCCAAGTAAACGAATACGATTTAATGTCATTAGGCTCTTATTTTCAACAATGACCTTAGAAATACTTAACGTGTATTTTATTTATCTACTGTAAAATTCAGCAGCGTTGGCCAAATTTTTTAGGCAGGAAGTATATATTACAAAGTTCATATATGCCAACATATAGCCACTTTGTCGACCATTTTATAAGACCGCGTCANGCAGGAAGTATATATTACAAAGTTCATATATGCCAACATATAGCCACTTTGTCGACCATTTTATAAGACCGCGTCACATGAATACGTTAAATTTTTATCCTATTTCTCGGTAAAAATAAAAAATTTAGCAGACAAGTAGAAGTGCAGAAGATAATGTTAAGTGGTATGTTTTAGGCATGTAAGACAATTATTTTCAAAATGGCGACCATTTAGCCGTTTTAGTTTAGCCTGGTATATCGTCAAAACCATGTAATTAATTCCAATTTTACGTCGTATGCTGGTAGTATATATAAAAAAATATCAACTGTATAAACATAGGATATATTTTGTACGCCATATTGTAAGGTAGCACCAGGTGAATAAATTTTTGTCATATCTTGTTAAACAGTTGACCTTTAAATTTGGTAAAGAAGTAATACTGCGGCATATGATGTCAAATAGTATGTTTTAGTATGTCAGACACTTATTTTCAAAAAGGCGGCCATATAGCTATCATTACTTAGAACGCTCTAGCGTCGAAACCACGTAATCAAATCCAATTTAACTTTGTATGCTGGCGGTAGATACTACAAATATGAACTGACCTACACGAAAAATTCTTCTCAGCCTTTTTGTGAAAAGTACCACATGCATAAAAAAGGTTGTTATGTCATATCTAAGGAAAAAAAATACTGATTGCAGACTGGCAGTATATATTACAACTTTGAA
The DNA here is from genome assembly GCA_002778355.1 of Clitarchus hookeri. Lineage (NCBI taxonomy): Eukaryota > Metazoa > Arthropoda > Insecta > Phasmatodea > Phasmatidae > Clitarchus > Clitarchus hookeri. Next base: position 28,823 of record NQII01003687.1, read on the forward strand.
ATGCGTTTACACGGAGCATCTTTTGTCCGACATTTGTAAGATATGCTACATCAAAAATAACAACTTTTATGTAATATCTCGGAAAGAGGTTTGACAGATTGCTCCCATATTTTTCAAACAAAAAAAATGCAGCAGGTCTTGTAAACGGCTATGTTTAGAATAATTCAGGCAGTTATTTTCATAATGGGGGCTATATAAATACTTTATCTCCGTATATTTTATTAACGAAGCAAATTTCAATTTCATTTTGGATGATGACAGTATATATAATTATAATCGAATTTGTCTATACAGAGCCTCAATTCTCTGTCACTTTGTAAGTTAGCCCAACAATAAAAATTTAATATTTATGCCATATCTTGGGAAACAATTAACCCTTTCTTACCAAATTTGGCGAAGAAATGGTATTGTGGTAGGCCATATAATCACATGTATTTTTTAAGTGTGACAGATATTTTTTTNCAAATTTGGCGAAGAAATGGTATTGTGGTAGGCCATATAATCACATGTATTTTTTAAGTGTGACAGATATTTTTTTCAGAATGGTGGCTATAAAATAATTTTAGCTTAGTGTGCTATATATACGAAACTGTATAATATATTTTAACTTAACTTTGTATACTCTCAGTATACAATCATCAAACGTGCTAATAGGTACATTACTTTTTTGTCCTCCATTTATGATGATCGTTATATGAAAAATATGGAGGTTTTATGCCATATGTCATAGACCAATCAACCTATTTCACACAAATTCTTCATAACAGTAGCGCTACAGTAAGTTATGAAAACTTACTTGATTTAAGTGGCTCAGTAATGTATTTTCAAAATGATGGCCCTGTAAATATTTTAATATTGTAAACGCTTTCACTCGAAATATTATACTGATTAAATTCGAAGCTGATGCTCCGAATCCAATCTTCGTAATGCATTTGATTGCACACTAGCTTATGCTACGAGTTTTTCTGGGTTCGAGTCCCGGGGAAGACCAGTGAGTATTTGTAATTTTCTCCCTTCTGTTGCATATGTTTCTGGTTACAAATTCTAATTATACTGCTTTCTACGAGACGAGAAATCCTTCCTATCAACTCAGCTTTTAAGAGCTTTTTAAAAATTTAATTGCAACCATGTTGAGGAAAGAAGGCTCATTATTTATATCAGCAATGTGTTGTTTCATGTGGGTTTTTTTAAAAGAAGCAGATAAATGTATAAACACTTTTGATAGGTGTGTAATACATAGGGTGATTCTAAAATCATTGAACGAATATTGAGGGGTGGTAGAGCTCGCTAAAACAAACAATTATTGTATAGGAATATATGGGCGGGAGTGACGCGTTGAGGCGTTGAGGGCGTGGTGGGCCAGTCCGATGGCCACCACGATCGCCAGATTTATCGAGTCTCGATTTTTTCCTATGGAGGCATATGGAAGCCCTCATTTACGAGACTCCAGTTGATTCCATTGAACACCTCGTCGCTCGACTATCCTGTGCGGCTGCACGCGTAGGTGAAATACCCGGCGTATTTGAATATGTCCGCCAATCATTCCACCGACGCTACCAAGCTTGCATTACTGTCGGTGGTAGCAATTTTGAGCAATTATTATAAACATTGGTGTAAAAAGGCATTTATCAACGACGTTATAAATAAACAATTTGTTGCATTTCATGTGTTATTTGTGTGTTTGTGCCTCAACGCGTCACTTCTGCCCATATATTCCTTTACAATAACTGTTTGTTTTAGTGAGCTCTACCACCCCTCAATGATTTTAGAATCATCCTGTATATGGCCATGATACAAAGTAAAGTTGAAGTTGAATATGTGGTTTCAACCATGTAGTATACTTACTTAAATAGCTATATGACCAACATTTTGAAAATAACTGCCTGACGCACTTAAAATACGCCAGTTTACATCACCTGCCACAGTACTACTTGTCTGCGAAATATGATAGGAGTCGGTCAAATATTTGCTGAGATAAAAAATAAAATCTTCATTTTTCATGTGGCGCTATCTTACAAAATGGCAGGAAAAAGTGGCTATTTGTTGTCATATATGAACTTTGTAATAGGTACTTTCAGCTTACAAAATCTCATCGGAATTAGCTGAATTTTACGGTAGATAAGCAAAATAAACAGAAAATATTTATGAGGTCACCCTTTGTTTAAAATAAGAGACTAATTATATTAAATCGTATTCATTTACTTGGCAAAATTTGGCGAGAATAGGCAGAGTAGTTTTCGATATATAAAGAAAAAACTTTATATTGTCTTTTGTTGCTATCTCACAAAATGGCGTATTGACAGCAATATCAATCTCAAGTTTCAGTGCTTATGTGACGCACTGTTTCCAAAAAATTTCGTGTATATCAGTTGAATGGTTCCCGAAATGTGACAGCTCCACAAATATTTAATAGCCTTCATTTTTAAAGTATGCTCCTGGCATGGTCAAAAACTATAAAATTCGAATATCCTTAATATGTATCATATTTGCACCGAGTTTGGTAAAATTCGGTTTAGCACTTTCAAATTTTTAAGGGGGGCACAAACACACAGACGCACCTACACACACTATCATACACACAGAGACACAGAAAAAGGAGGACGATCTCATAAGTCTTTCTTTCATTCGAAAATTAGTCTAAAATTATGGGCACACTCTAAAAAACTCTCGTTAACATTCGTGCGAGAAGGAATTACAGATAATAAGAAAATGCAGATATATTGTCACATAGGATTATACAGAATAATTATGTATGTAATGAATGATAGAATATTTTATATTTCTTGGTAAATAGTGGTTTTGATAAAGTTATTACAATATGCATACAAGAATATCAAATTAATATTTTATATATGTTAGTTATACTTGTGTTGTCATAAAAAAATTAACACTATTATTGCTTAATTTGAATTTTTTTCTTACATTTAATCTTTAATTTAAAATATTTCATTTTTAGTTAACATGAGCAAATAGGCATAAAACAGGTATATTGTTAGTGGCTAGTAAGAAATAGTTCTTATGCAANATTTTTAGTTAACATGAGCAAATAGGCATAAAACAGGTATATTGTTAGTGGCTAGTAAGAAATAGTTCTTATGCAAAATATCGTTACACCGAGTGCACACAAATGCAGTGCGCTGTCCCTTTGGTGTAATTTTCTAGACTCTGTTAAGCTTTGTTTTCATGAGGTGGAGGAATGTCCTGGAAGTAGAACTTTAGCAGGACTTTAGAAAAGATGTAAGTGACCGTGACGGGACTATACCGGTAGCTGTAGGAAACACTTACTCATCCGCAGTCATTGCAAGTCCCGTTTACATTTAGTTTCTGTCACTGGCATCAATACAATTTTCTTCTAGAAGGAAAATAGAGTGACTTACTTTGCTAAATAGGTATTAACAGCGTTATTAGCATTTATTTATTACAATAACATCATATGTATGGGGTGTCGCTGTGGTATAGTGAACAGACTGCTCGCCTTACACCAAGGCGAACCACGCTTGATGCTCGGCGGGGTCACTCCCGGATTTTCGCATTTGGGAATCGTGCCGGACGATGCTGCTGGTTGGCAGTTTTCTCAGCGATCCCCCGTCTCCCCCGCCTTTGCATTCCGGCGCTGCTCCATACCCACCTCGCTTTACCCTCATTAAATCTCACTACCTCTATGTTAAGAGCAGCCTAAATCTCCCCACTCCACTCATAGGTATGCGTCTTTAAATATTTCAAGTCGCCCAAACTAAAATGGTGGCAATTTGTGATTTTTATTTCGTAATTTGTAAGCTCCAAAATTGACGAAAATACGAAATGCTAGCTAGAAAAATATGTTTTAGCTTTTGCAGACGAAAGCAGCTACATAACCATTTTGTTAAGAAAATGCCACCAAATAAATTGGTACGTAATTATATTTGATTATGTACCCCAAAGGTTTAATGATGAACTATATATTGCATTTATAAATGTTTATATACCGGCAATAATGACACTTATTTCGTTTGTTAGCGGTAGGTTGTATTATTAGGACGTACAGACAATACACAGTGATGTGTTCAGAAATATACAATTACGTTTAATAAGAATATAATTTTTTTATAGTAATAGAAAGCCTATTTCCCTTCAACTTGGATGACAATGAAAAAGGGGCGAGGCGAAATAGTTTGCAGCGGCAGCGCTCTCCTTCTCCCCCCCCCCTTTTTTTCTACCTTCTCGACCTCCGGTTCTACGGTGGCTGCTTGGGAAATGACAGAATTTGCATTGTATACATTTGTTCTTTGGGTGGCACTAGAGTATATAGAATAAACTTAAATACTACAGTGCTGGTAATTACTGTAGCGTTTTACAGAACAAAAAAACAATTTTAATTTACATTTTATACAAACGATAATCTATTAATCAATTTTAAGATATGGAACTGTAGGCTGTTTGCGGATAATTAAGCACTTATGAAAGCCCTTATTATTTTGTGTCTTCTTGCCATATGTAATATTAACTTAGCCATTGACCTGGTCAAATTATTCCTGCGCATTCGAAGTGAAACCATGGAATTGTTAGCCAAACAAATGAGTTCCTAATATGCAAATCCATGCTTTTATCTGTATTAAACGAAAAACATTAATTTCATTAGTTTTACATTTAAACTCGCAATCCAACGTAAAGTCTAAGAACTATATTTCTTAATTCGCTATAAACTGAACAGGTTAATTGCAAGCTTGTGTGTGCTGTAGCATATACAAAAGTTATGGCTAGTGATTTTTTAAATAGTTAGTTTCAAAAATGCTCCCTTTGCCGTGAAAACCAATATTTTATTTCACTTTTAACCAACTTTACTATGTATATTTTCCATTCTACTAAGTTAAAATGAGTGTAGTTACGAGGAGGGGATTTTTTCGCCAGCAGTTAATTTGAAAAGTGCTCTGTCAAACGCGAAGAAACTCCATAAAAAATGCCGACTGCTGGAGCGTGCCCGTAGGGGATCAGCACTCCAGACGACAGTCTGACGCTGTGCTGCAACACTGTCCTAGAGAGACAGCAGGGGAGAGTGAAGGGAGAGACAGCAGAGGAGAGTGAAGGGAGAGACAGCAGAGGAGAGTGAAGGGAGAGACAGCAGAGGAGAGTGAAGGGAGAGACAGCAGAGGAGAGTGAAGGGAGAGACAGCAGAGGAGAGTGAAGGGAGAGACAGCAGAGGAGAGTGAAGGGAGAGACAGCAGAGGAGAGTGAAGGGAGAGACAGCAGAGGAGAGTGAAGGGAGAGACAGCAGAGGAGAGTGAAGGGAGAGACAGCAGAGGAGAGTGAAGGGAGAGACAGCAGAGGAGAGTGAAGCTCTCTTACCACATCACGCACAAATAGAGCTCAAGACGATTATTTCTATATGGCCAAACTAATACAGGTTATATTTTACAACATAATTTACTGGATGGTCCAAATAAATAAACCTGTAGGTCGAAAATACACTTGTCGGATTTAGAGGATTAGACTTTNAGATTTACAGGATTAGACTTTTAATAAAATATTTGGTTGAATTAACATTTGTTGTATATGTTTTACCAGTAAAAAAAAATTCCATTTGGGAAAAGAAATGTTGACGCCCACGTGAGTTCCGAACGAATGAGGAGACCCAGGTTGATGTAACATACTTTTCAAGAGTGCCGCGTAGCAGCGTACTTGGGCTTCGTTTGCTCGCCAATCCCTAGGTTAATTTTAGCTTCACCGCGTACGCTCGTATTCCCAATCCCTCGCCCACAACGGCCTTATCTCTAGCCACGCCTGGTCGACATGCAGCTCAAGATTGGCGTTACACTTCTGGACTCCTTAATCAAGGGTCGTCACTCTAAGTTTGTTCTACGTGCAATGTCGAGCATACAGTATTTTCTCGTTACATTTAGGTACCCAGTTTCTGGTTGTGCAGTAGTTTTTAAATTTGTGTAAAGAGTAACTTTAGTTGCGCATGCATTTTTTTTTTTTTGCGTCGACACGCAAACATTCAGGAGCGGGGAAGAAAAATGGCGATGGCCTGTATTAAGAAACTATACAAATTATCTTGGAGTAATTTCGGAGAACAAAGGAACACTCAGATAAATATTTTCCTGTCCAGTAACCCTCGTCCCTTTGAACATCAGTAAAGTTTACACTTAATGTAATAATATATAGTATTTTGTCAATACAAACCAGAAAAGTATATTGCAATGTCACATTAATTTTTTATCTGATTACACAACTCTGAAGAAGAAATCAAATCCCTTTTGAATAAGTGAAAAAAGTCATAAAATAATTTTGCCATCCTCACAAAGCACTCTGTCTCTTTTTATTAAGGAAATGTTGGTGGCAACTCTAAAATAGTTTTTAAAATGTGCATTACGCGTAGCCACGGATATGTTTTACCAATGAGACGTATACGAGAACAGAAGCTATGCTAAGTTGAATCCTTCAGTGTTTGGAACAAGTCTCGTAAGCAGGCTTCTTTTCGCCATACTTTAAAAGTTACGACAAATAAAACCCTCAAGTGTAGGAATGTTAAAAGTTCCATCTAGACAACAAATTCGTAACAATAAAATTCCTCGAAGAATTCCAGATGTTCGTTTTCTTAATCACATTAAGATATTCGCGGAAACGTTCTCAGTCAATGTTTCAGAAATCCGGATGCAGTCCAGAAGTTAACGTGGAAAGTTGGGAGGCATACCCACGAGCTATGGGGCAAGCGGATGCCAACTTTTGTTGGAATCCGTCAGTGCAGGAGCACACAGTAAAAAAAGAGAGAGATAAAGGAAAGGAAGGAAATGACTGATTATAGTACCCTCTTTTCTAAAATTAGTCCCGATTTCTGAAGAAAAAATGTAAGTGGATAAGCAGTTGTACTTTCTACCGTTTCTAGAAACAGTGTCGCTATTTCTGTCCGCACACAAGTTTGCTACGAGCATTATTTCGAAGTTGGTAACAAACTGGCCATGCACAATGGAAGAAGATTAGAAAGCAATATTCTAACATTCAGGCAAGGAATAAGTGTCTAGCAAAAAACGCCATATAAAATAGCCACAAAAAGCACAATTTATGTGGCAAACTACAAAAATTAAAAAATACCAACCTACCCTGCACACAAGAAAATACACAATTAGTGCTAACTCAATCAATTAAACGTAACACTGGGCTGTCTTATATGTGCACAAAAAGGAAAGTTAGGACATACTTGTCTTATCACAATAAAGCGAGTAAATGGTAATGTAGAAATAAGATAAAAAAAAATGTATGTATGTTGTAATAATTCAATCGTTTAATTAATTATTTTTTTAAATATTTCCCATATGAAAAACAATTTAAAATTTTACACATTTCTACACTTATTTTATGACTAATTTAATGACGAATGTATTAAGTGACTGAATTTTATCAACGGGAAAAACTGTTTTACCTACATGGCTTTTCGTCGAGCTCACGTCAGTCATCTTGAATGATACTAACAATTCACTCCACTGATTCGCGAAAATTTGTATGATCGGTGAAGTACGTAAATTTTCCGAGCTATCCCGAGATACCATTTAAGAATGCAAACAACGCACTCCAATCTGCCTCATATTTTATGGTTGTATTTGCAGTGTCGTCCGTGCCAATCTCCCCTTCCCTATCTTCCATGCGAATTTTTCTTAGCTGTTCCCAGTAGGAGCGGCTAGTATGTTTGTACTTGAAACGCTCAGACAATCAAGTCTTTAGTGTTCGATAAACATGAGTTTCTTGCAAGCAGTATCAGATAAAATGAATTCCAAAGCTTCATCCGAAATACATATTTTAGGAACTGCCAAAGTTGTCTGTGCAGTAGCAGATTCAGCAACTTGCTCCTATTCGGTAATAACAGTAAGACATTATCATCGGAGAAGTCATGGCATGGTCGCATACTAGCAGGCGATTTCAAGAATGACGCAGTGTGACTGGGAGTTGAAGTATCATTCTGAATTTTTAACTGTTGCTGTAAGTTTCAAATTTTCTTTGCATAAATCCTGCAACTGTGCTAACAAATTATTTAATGATGCTTGAAAATCCATTTCTTTACTCTCAATGCTACTTGCTATGATCAGAAACAATTTAACAACATGCCTTAATTTAACATTCAAGACCCAGTTGTAGTTCTGATGTGGCTGATGTGTGTAGAGTTATCTTACAGAGGCACACCTGGTGCGAAGCTGCTAGTGCATCCCTTGAGGGACCTAGTCACTCGCCACGAAACAGAAGCGAACAACCTTAATTTTTTAGTCCATCGGGAAAACGTGTTTTTCGCGCGGGCGCGGAAGAGCACTACGGCAACAAACCAGGTGTAACTCGAGTACGCTCGGGTCAGGTCACAATGGCTCGGTGTGACTGGTCGTCTGCGCTGTTGATGCGCGATGGGGCTTCGACAAGCATTTGGTTTGACGCTGCTCACCAGTCTTTCTCGCGCGCTTCCCGACCGATCAGGGGCTCGCCTTCCACCTAGGCGAATCGGCTTCGATTCCTGGCGGGGTCGCACCCAGATTTTCGCCAGTGGGGATCGTGGCGGACGACCGCTGGTCGGCGGGTTTTCTCGGTGATCTCCCATTTCCCCGCCTCTTCGTTCCCGCGTACCCACCTCGCTTCATTCTCATCGGCTCTGAAGACCTCGATGTTACGAGCCGCCGAAATCTCGACCGACCAGTAACAAGCTTTAGACGGTCACGTTGCTTCTCGCATTTCCTTGAAAACACACGCTGCCTAGACTTCTCATCTATCTCACGTTTGACACCAAATATGTAAAGCCCGCCTGGCTGACGGAACATACATTGGTTGTATAAGTAGGAAATCTNATCTCACGTTTGACACCAAATATGTAAAGCCCGCCTGGCTGACGGAACATACATTGGTTGTATAAGTAGGAAATCCGGGAAAGGCGATCCCACGATATGTCGATTCGCGCGAGTTGAGCGTGCACTCATCTTATATTATCCCCAGTTTACAACATCAAACAATACCAATTTTACTACATAATTGTTTTATCTGTCAACTAGACCCCTCTCCAGTCCGGTTTATCACTCTTTTACGCTGCCTTTTGCCTCTCAGCAGGTGGAAACCCCTGGTGGCCACTTTCTCCCCAATGCTCTTCGCTGGGAAAGAAAGCTCAAGCCCTCTAATAGCCCGGGCCGACCTCCCGTGGCGAGGTCGGTTGGTGCGCCGCAGGTATCAGTTGCGGGAGGTTCTGGGTTCAAATAAAAGGTAAGGCATGGGTGTTAATTTAAGCTAGGTCATAAGTTAGTTTATAAGCCATCCCGTGGCAAGCTTTCCGGCATAACACCGGGGACGTTAATAAGTCCTTTCCAATACAATCCACGCTAAGGGTACGGGTATAATTCAGTGGCACAGGTTCGCGCAATATTTTAACTTCACTGAATACAATACAATACCGCGACCATAATAAAAACTGACCAAAGCTCCTCAAATTCCGTAAAAGATTTATTTACTAATATTATTTAATTGATTTGTTTATAGACACAATAAAAATTAAGAAGTTGGCAAATTAAGTAAAATATTAGATTTTTCGTAGCCAGAAAGTATTTCGTAATAAAAAGATACAAAGTGATAACCGGTATGAAATGCAGAATTTACTGGGAAACTTTATAACATTTGGTCCACCAATTAATTACCTAAGGAGCACTTTTGAAAGTTTTGTTTTCATTCAAAAACTCTAGTTTGCTGACTAGCGAGCAAGTACTAATACTGAAACCGGCAACATATTCCATCTGTCGGTGCAGAATTGATCATCTACCAAGGAGGAAAAAATTAAAAATCTGCCAGCCGTGTATTGCTTATTCATACTTCTGGGCTACTTACAAACCTAAACACGTAAAATATGTTACTATACAACGTTTATAGAGCATAAAAAACCCGGCTTAATTTCGTACATTGTGTACGACGTTAATACCTGGAATTTTTCGTGCTTTACTGCCAACTTTGCAGACAGCCAGACGAAAATAGTTAATGAATTATAAGTAGTAACGACCAGTGATAATCTTGAAAAGCTCAGTGTAAAAGTGCTTACTTT
>NQII01003687.1:39095-249883 GCA_002778355.1 Clitarchus hookeri
AGCCATATAATAAGCTCACGATGAAATTTGAATGTAATGCAGTTGTTCCTTGCACTACAGGGCTTTTTAAACTGATAAAATTTACTATTTTTAACTTACTAAGATTATCTTCTTTTATTGTAAATTCTGCTACATTCATTACCAAGAAACTTTTCCTTTTGCAGATAGCAAAAAATAAATAATAAGGCGTGTTAGCTCCAAAAGTATCTAAAATGTTCCTTTCCTTTTTTTTTCCCCATAGTTTCGTAGAAAGTTCTGAGGGCTGCAAAGTGGCGTTATCTTTCATTCTTCCCTCCATACATGTGCCAACTGGCCTTCTGGATGGACACAGAGAGCTTTCCCCCATCTTTTCCGCATTACTGACATTTGGATCACTTCCACCTCTCCTTTATTTATGTGCGGACCAGACGTTGATATAACTACACATTGCTTCCCTTCAAGTTCCACACAACATGCTACAGAGCGTTATTTTTTCTCTCCGCGCCTCTTCAGCTGGTTATTCTCTGCTTCGCTTCTTCCAATATATGTCCTTCTTAGGCATTTTCAAAATGACACTGTGGCCGTATTCCGTCGCCTGCACTAGTGCGGCTGCTGGAAAACTCGCCCGATGTTATTCCATTATTAAATACATTCCTGAGTGCGCGAGAAAACAGAACAACCACTGGTTGAAAACTAAGATGGAGATTGCACAGCATGTAAACAAACCTCACACACCTTAACTTTACACTACGTACTTAAATATTTTAAGGTACGTTGTAAACGCAACGTATCTGAACCATATGCAAAACTTCACACGTACATCTTCTAGACACATTAATACGCTATTCAATGGCACTTTTAAGGAGTTTTTCGATTCTTTAACATAAATTCCCTCACGTGCCTGCCAGTTATTAGTGTAAACGTAACGTCAGGAAGTGTAAAATCGTCCGAAAGTAGAATGACTTATGATACACACAGATGCACCTCGAGAGAGGTAATGGAATAACTTTTTTTGCGGGTTGTATAGGTAACGGAATATGACCCGTGATACAAGGGATAAACAGGAGGAAACTTTCAGGATGATTGGTTTATCCAATACATAATAATTGGTCCTAAACAACCATTCGGAAGCACCAGTTGTACTCGAAAAATTCTATAATTTCAGTATCAAAAGCAGAACTAGACAAATTTTAAGTTAGAATTTGAAAAATTAAAAATTCTATGAGTGAGAAAAATACGCAATGTCGGCCCAAAGTCACAGCTTATTCCAAAGCCCAAACAATTTATATAGTATTTTAATTCTTGTAATGGATTTAGAATAACGCCAAGGGTTGTCTTAGTATTGCCTCCTATTACTGAGGTTTAGGACTTGGCCTATTTTCTGCTACCTGATTGCCAGTTTATCACCTCATGTATGGAATACTGAACATATTTACAGAAAGTTGCCAGCACACAATTAAACAAACAATATCTTTGGAGCGGGGAAACTGCACTTTTCAAAGCTAAGTATATGGTAAGAAATGCATATGTATGATGTTTTATGTGGAATTTAAATTCTCAACCTATCTATGAGACCAAGTTTCATAAAAAAATACTTACTATCTTAATATAAATTTTTTTTCCAGGTAACGTGGTTTATACAACTTTGTTATTTAAGAAACTAAGAATACAAAACAAACATAAGTAGGCAAAGTTTGCTTAAATATATTCAATAAAAAACCATTTGTGGCATGCTGCAACTCTTGTAATCACAAGCAGTCTTTTCTTACTGCAGGAAGAAAATTATGGAAATTAAAATTGCAAAAGAAAACCTATTAGGTATTTCAAAGAGGGTTGTTAATTTTTTTTATTTTTAACAATATTTTACTACCATCTTTATAAGCGTAATTACTTTCACCATACACTATTTGCAAACATGTTCAAGAAGTGTGAAACAGACATAGTTGAAATTTACCCAACGTTCAAACTAGCTACTTTTTGTTTGTCTCACCATAGCGTTGGACAACTCAAGAGGAATGAAATGACTCAAATCCTCAAATGGCGACTTCTAAAACTGAGTCTTACTTAGTGGACGTTTCAGATGAATCGTTCCATTGTAACGATGTAACAGAAGTAACAAATAATGCCTCCAAGAAATCTGAAATACTAAATTTATACCACTAAAAATCATATCTTAGAAAAAACAGGCAAAATTAACAAAATAATTTAGAAGGAAGTGGCGTTCCGGAGGCATTAAGAAGGCTCAAATATTTCACCGATGTGAAATATACACTCGCAGACGTCACTCGTAACAGTGGCTCTGGAACTTTAGGAAATTCGTAGCAGTTTTCAATGCAGTGTTCTTACAAGTTTCACAGATATTCACCTGTTACACGGTTACGAAATAGCAAAATAAAATTGCTATTTTTGGGCATGTTTAAGGGTTTCGAAATAATTTTTGCAACAAGCGAAACAAAAGAATTAAACATGCATAAAAAATTGTGCTAAAAATGCTTATTTCAGAAAAATTATATTTAACTCATGTACTAGGATGGTGGACCCATTAAACAATTTCTGTTTCATAAACACATTTCCAACCGACTTATAAAGAAACATATTGCCCTTCAGAAAGTCAGTAGTAATATTTATTTTTCCACGTCGGCGTTATTTTGTCGTGACTAACATGCGCTCTCAATTTTCAATATAATTAACATTTATCTTTTATTTATAAAATCGGAGTTTTAGGGGGTCTGGACCCGGCTGACCATACTTCGGTTCACTACTAGACTATGTTGATAGCGAATGGAAACGAGAGAAGGAATATACGTGTGGAGACTGTTGTTGAAGTGTGAGCACAGACAAATAAACAACGTGTGCTGGAAGCAGGATCGCCGAGAACGGAACATGATGCAAGATGGACATCATCACACTAACGGGCGAACCAAGAAACAACGTTACGCCCCAGCAAGGTAAATCTGACCAACATATTCGATGCTGTAAACAAAATAAAATTAAACCCATAAAATAATATTTAATTNCCAGCAAGGTAAATCTGACCAACATATTCGATGCTGTAAACAAAATAAAATTAAACCCATAAAATAATATTAAATTTTACAGCAAGTTTTCAAATGAGATATTACTGCTTGTGTTAACTTGGCGAGTGGCGTGTTTATTTACTACACAGCAGAATGCAAGTATGATAAAAATAATTGCCTTAAGTGAAAGAAATAAATATTGCACTAGTCAGGTTTCCTCTAAAACTGGAGAATAAAAATAATATGTCAGAATACCAAACGTGTTATAGTATTCACAAATAGCCATTAATGAGTAGTGTGGGAAGCAATAAAATAATTTACGTTGGTAAGGTACTATATAGTGAGATATAGAAAACATTTTTCAGGTTATCCATTTAAAGTATACGCCTGAAACAAATATTTTTCTAAAATTTATGTAAATAAATATTATAGTAATGATGTGTATCTCGTGGATAGAACATATTACCGCTCGAGTGGCAAGTTGACCCGGCTGATAAAAATTCACCCTCATAATACGTCATGTCTCAAATACTGAGAAACGATACGGTAGGCAAATATTTCGGAAACCACTTAAATCATGGATGTTCCTCCGCATTTAGGCTTTGTCCATAATCGTGTGATGCGAAACGCAAAACTTACTAATGTAAACAAATGCATCACGTCAGAAAATTTTAGCCCGCCTGGTTATACTATCCTCAATTAAATTCTCTAGAGATCATTATGGGAAGTAACTAAAAGTAGGCAAACGTACATTATGAACAATATCTTTCGAAAATGCCCCTTGGCTAGTATCAACATACANAAGTAACTAAAAGTAGGCAAACGTACATTATGAACAATATCTTTCGAAAATGCCCCTTGGCTAGTATCAACATACAATGCCCTTTTTCGACTCTTAATATATGCTAGCCAGGCCAATTTCTGTTAACAGTCAACCGTGAAATTTCGGTAGGTACAATAGTTTCAAGCATATATCTTAGAAAATATGAGCATNAAGTAACTAAAAGTAGGCAAACGTACATTATGAACAATATCTTTCGAAAATGCCCCTTGGCTAGTATCAACATACCAGGCCATTTCTGTTAACAGTCAACCGTGAAATTTCGGTAGGTACAATAGTTTCAAGCATATATCTTAGAAAATATGAGCATATTCACCAGTGTATACATATGAAAAAATTTATCTTAGCATGCCACTAAATATTTTTTATCTTTCAGTTTTCACAAGTAACTCGTCCTGACAACACTATCATGCCCACTGTTTTTAGTTATTCATTAACAAAGCGAAAAAGAAGTCATTGTCCTAAAAGAAGAAGGGGTGGAGGCGGATGACAAAGCTCAGTAATATTAATATGAAAGTGACAGAAATTAAAGATTTATTTTACAAAGTTCATCAAATATTTGTAGTTTTAGTTAATTNTTTATTTTACAAAGTTCATCAAATATTTGTAGTTTTAGTTAATTCGCATAGTTTCGTGGTTTTTATCAAAAATAGGATAAGGTCGAAAGAAACAGGCAACGTCGTGCAAATTTTGCTATTAAAATTTGACGCGTCCCGCGTCCCTAAAGACAGTTTATTCGTCAGAAGACATGCTCTGGTGAAACTCACAGGCGGACGACCGCAATAAATACTAAGGGTTTTGTGGACGTGCTGGAAGAATGACGCCAGGAAGGCGCAGCCGCGCCTCGCAGATGCAAGGCGTGCTACCAAATGTTCCTGCATGTGCAGACTATATCCGGAGGCAACGGAAGACACACGTGCGTGGGCACAGCTGCGTTTGCAGCTGCCAAGGGACGCCGAGCTCATACCATCAGCTGTGTCTGTCCCAGGCTGGCTACCGCAATAAACAATGAGAGCTTTCGGCGAGCGGGCGGGAATACTAGCGACACGATATCCGAAGGCAGTGGAAGACACGTGCGCCAAACCAAGAGGCCACCCAAGTGTTCCCGCACGTGCAGCAATGGAACAATAAACTTCCATGCCAGAATCAAGGGGCGACGCCGGGCCCGCCGGGCCCAAAGNGTGTTCCTGTAGAAGTGACCCTGTTAAGCATAAATAAAACTGACTTAGGGTAACTTGAAAACAAGGTGAATTTATATGGTAAATTGGACCTAGAGACAATAGTGTCGACATANATTTATATGGTAAATTGGACCTAGAGACAATAGTGTCGACATATTCCTACGCCCTAACTCGGAGGGCGTAGGAAGTGCTGGAGCCTTACGCCCAGAGCAGATTCCATACTTACTATATGCCATAGCAATAGGGAGGTATCAAGTTGTTATCAAATAAAATGAAAAAAAAATAATTTTTTCAAAGGGCTGTACATTTAAAAAAGAAGTGGACAATTAGCAACAAAATGGGATGGAAAAGGTTCTAAAATAAATAAACTGCAAAATAAATAAAATAATAATATAATACGACCGACACTTAAAACTACGGTAGCTCAAAGAGGTGTGCACACATTAATTTCCACGCAGTGTAAAATTGAAAACTTTTTTTTTTTTAATAAGATCAGAGCGCAAACCGTATAAAAATATTATTTTAAGACCATCATCGTTAATTAAATACGAAATCGAAGATACCCTTAGTAATATTTAAGTATGTGTTCATGGTCCATTATTGTAGTGCGAGTAAGCAGATTTGAACACACGCCACTGCTCAGAATTGTCGTAGATTAGGTCTGTGTCTCAGAAAACCTGGAATGTTATATTTTAAAAAACACACAGAGAAGTATTGAAACAAGCCACGATTATACACTGAAGAGCCACAAAAAACTAGTGCACCTGCCTAATATTGTGTAGGNAGATTTGAACACACGCCACTGCTCAGAATTGTCGTAGATTAGGTCTGTGTCTCAGAAAACCTGGAATGTTATATTTAAAAAAAACACACAGAGAAGTATTGAAACAAGCCACGATTATACACTGAAGAGCCAAAAAAAACTAGTGCACCTGCCTAATATTGTGTAGGGGCCCCCCGAGCACGCAGAAGTGCCGCAAGACGACGTGGCATGGACTCGACTAATGTCTGGAGGTATGCAGGAGGCAATTCACACCATGAATCCTGCAGAGCAGTCCACAAATCCAATCTGCGCCAATTTGAGAAAGGGTTCCACGTCTGTCAAGTTTAATGATTCTCGTCAGTCGTCATTTGTCCCGCTCTTTCACGATCTTTTTCCAGCCGCAGCGATGTCGAAGATATGATGTTTTACCGGATNCAGTCGTCATTTGTCCCGCTCTTTCACGATCTTTTTCCAGCCGCAGCGATGTCGAAGATATGATGTTTTACCGGACTCCCGATATTCACGGTACACTCGTCAAATGGTCGTACGCGAACATCCAAATGTTATCGCTACCTCGGAGATGCTATGTCCCATCTCTCGTGCGCCGACTATAACACCACGTTCAAACTCACTTAAATCTTGATAACCTGCCATTGTAGCAGCAGTAACCGATCTAGCTGCCGATCGCATCGCGTTACTCTGATTGGTTCCATACCTCTGTTATTTGCATACGCATGCCTATACCAGTTTTTTGGCTCTTCAGTGTATTTTGGCAAAGGAAATAACACTCAGACAATCCCGCAGAAACAACAGTCAGTAATTACAAAGGAAATTAGATAAAATGAAGGGAACAACTGATCGAAACAACGAGGACTGTTTAAGTATTAGACTGATACATGCTGACTGCTCCNAGATAAAATGAAGGGAACAACTGATCGAAACAACGAGGACTGTTTAAGTATTAGACTGATACATGCTGACTGCTCCAGGCAAAACAGAAAATATAACACAAATGTGAAAAACAGACGTATAATTTAAAGTAATTGAATATTCAGCGAAGACAATACAAGCTAACATATTTGGTTTTTTTCAATTAAAAAGTAGCGAAATAACCCGCAGCAATATCTGTTCTAATGATTCCGTTTCGTTTCTTTGGAACAAATCAATTATTGTGAACAATCGTGTTGTTATGTAACTGCGACAACCGCTTATTTAGGATTGTTTTCGGTGTCTGTGTATNTTGGAACAAATCAATTATTGTGAACAATCGTGTTGTTATGTAACTGCGAAAACCGCTTATTTAGGATTGTTTTCGGCGTCTGTGTGTTCTCTGTTCTGGAATTCTGCTACCTGCCATACCGCGTATAAAATATTTATTAGTTTTCATTTTATTGGGTCATTGCTATAAATACGTAGCATAAATTTTGAGTTTATTACTGCAATGACATATATATTTAAAGCTGTTTTAAATCGCACACCAAGTCGCATAAGTGTAGTTCCCTGTTTTGCATTCTAGTAGGTTTTGGTCTCAAAATGAAATATTATCGTCGTTAGTTATTGACGTTAATATAACTAACTGGTTGTTGACTCCTACTTTGGACAGGAATGACGTAGATGATACTTACTGGACAGTCAAAAAGAAAAAAAATCGTGCCAGAGGATGACTGTAACGTGACTTTGCTTTTAAACACAAGCAGGTTGGGCGCCGGGCACGCTATTAATTTAATGAATAAACAGAGCGCTCATTCCTTCCAGTCTCCCCTCGTGTTGAATTTCCCTCTCACTAATTAAATCGTGTAATATAGAGACGTTACCGAGAGATTAGTACAATTAGCAGCTGGACGCTGCCAGCGACTTAGTCTTGTTTGTTTTAGATTTAACAGGCATCATGGCGAGTTAAATCTGCAGAGTATGACGCAGGGGAGATTTAGGTTCCCGTTTAGCACACATGACTGTGTAAATAATTTTACTTCCATAAATAGCCGTAACATACAGTTCTATAGATGGATAGAATAAGAACATCAGTGAAACAGGGTGAAATGGTACAAATTCAACAGTGTTTACAAAGTTTAGAAAATAAACAACAGCAGTATTACATACAATTTCCTAAACTAATGTTTACACTCTTTGAACGAGAATATCAGACAGAATATTAAAGACAATGTGGTGGGACTGCTTGTATTTGAAACTATAACGACGACTTTGGATGTGTGCGAATGCTTAAAATAGTTTAACTATGTTCAGAACGTTCACCATCAGCAGCCAGACAGCGTCTGCAATCCTGTAAAACAGAACGACAAACAGTAGCTACGATTTCCATGGGAGTAGATTCACGAGCGGTCACAATGGTGCCTCTCGTGGTATCCGCTGCGGTCCTGTCTTTGCGGCGTACACAGTGTTCTTTAGGGTTAGCAATAGATAAAAGTGTAACGCAGTTAAATCTGGAGATCTGGACGAATACTCAACACTTCCTCGTCGGCCTGTCCAACTCCAAACAGAAGTTCCGTCCAGGAGCGACAGTAAATATCGATGGCAATGTGTTGGTGCACTGTCCTGCTGGAAAAAGCAATCGTCTTCTGAATAGAGTTGGCAAGATAGCAAAACGTTTTACTGCAGTATGGTACGGTAAAATTTACCTGTCACTATTCCGTCAAAGAAAAATTTCCCCACAGGTCCTCTGGCAGACGTACCGTACCACACTCTTGACCCAGGATGGTTTCTCTACCACATTGTGTGGATTTTCATCTGTCTAGTACACACAGATGCGGCGGTTGACATTTCCATTCAATTAAAGGGTTGCCTCACCGGATCAACCAATCAGACTAGGAAAATGTTCGTTGTCCTTGCATATGAGCTCAGCTCACTCACACTCTCTGGGTCGTCTTCATTGCTAATGCGAAGTAGCGTGGGATGGAAATGCCTCCCTTAAATTGCTTTCAAATGCAACATAAACATGATTTACTGACACCTGACTAACGCGGAGCTTGCCGTAAGGACTTATGTGACATGTTGTTGCATTGCTCTTTAATCTATTTTGTTCTAACTTGCTTTTGTAAGTAATTTCCTTCCATTTTGGCAATACCCCGTCGTATTTCCTTAATTTTTTATGGCAATTTGTTTTCCTTTTTAATATTTATTATTTCATGTTAAAGATTAATGTAAAGTTAATTTAAAAGTTTCTTCGAAAATGGTATTTGTAAATTCAATAAGTAGTAACAAAATAAGATAATTACCTTATTTTCAGNTTTAAAAGTTTCTTCGAAAATGGTATTTGTAAATTCAATAAGTAGTAACAAAATAAGATAATTACCTTATTTTCAGTGTGTTTGTTGCTCTGAAAACGTCTCTACTCAACCTGTGTTTTCAGTTCATATTTGTGACACCAGATGGCAGAGCTTCTGCACTTTACTATCTAATGACATTATATAAAATTCCTTCTTTTGTTTATAATGCCTTTACAGTAATTAATATTGTAATATAAACGTAAAAACTACATCAGCTCAGTTTTGCTTTTTGATAACTTTGGTGACCGCGACATGGTGATTCGAGATGTATCGATTGGCCATGTCGTGTGTACCGGAATTACCCAAATTTTTTTGTTGGTAAAAGAATAGTTTTTATTCGACCTTCTTCACACCACCATTAAGGACGTAAGAACGACTTTATTTTAGATGTTTGATTATCTTCTAGCATCATGAGTGAATAATATCATAGACCGCTTACGGTAAGTGAATCCGATGCCATATTGTTTCTGCCGTCAGATAATTGTTTGTTTTAAGGTGATTATTTAATTAGTTACCTAATTTTTGTTAAATTAGGGCAATCCAACTTTGACCATGGTGTAACGTACGCCTCCATTGTTTGTGCCATGGCCTTAGCAGTGTGATAGAATCATGAACTGATTTTTCACCTATTCGCCTGTGTGCCGAAGTCCTGACCAGCGCCTGGGAAATGTCGGCTAAGATTCTTTTTTACCTCTCTGCATGAATACTTCGTGAAGCAAACCTTCCTTTATGGCTGCCCGATTTGTCGCCTTCTTTGAAACAGTTTAATTTGAATTATACCTAATCAATTAAATTTGGAACGCTTGAGTTATTAAAACACAATAAAAATAACAAATGTTTATGAGTTAAAAAAAAGGATTTTTTTTAAATAAAATATGTGAGTTAAAATGATAACGTATAGCGTAATTTAAAATTTCGTGGGTGCACCTAAGTAACTGACTACTCATAAAGTTACTTGCAATGTATCTGGTCGTTGTGTTTTTCGCCCCCCTATTGGGACTTTGTGGGCGCTTCGGTGTCCACATCCGAGTCTAAAAAAATAAATGATAATAATGTAAAAACAACAAATTTGTAATCTGTTACCTTTTATTCATGTAACGTTTTATTTGTGTGAGTTTAGACGCACTTTTCACTAAAGAATTAAATGAAGGTAAAATAAATAACTTACCCAAGCAACATTCTGTGAACTAGGTAAAATCTTAATATTTTATATTACGTTTCCTCTTCTGCACTGTGCATACATGTGCTTACAGCTTGATTTAAAATTTTTGTTTTCTTTCACATGATGATGGGAAAGGTAAAATGACTTGGTGGGGACTCGGCCCTGTGTTTTAATCATTTGTTAGCATAAAGGATCGCGCTTGCAGTGTATTTCGTTCCTTGTTCTCCTCTGGGCTACCTTGGTGGTCATGTTGAGAGCCATCTGGGTTGGCATCCCCTTTCTGCGAATGTCTCTACCTGTTGATTTTGGTATTGAATACCAAGGGGTGGCTCAACAAAGTGGTAGCAGTTTGCGGTTTTCTGATCGTGTGATCCTTTAAGCTTTTTTTCAACACTTCCCCTCATGGTGACTGCTCCCAATGGTGGATGTTAGGTTACACTTTGTTTAATTTTAATATTTTAGTGTTTTGTCTTTTGTTTCAATGATGTCGAGCACAATAGTACCGGAGTACCTTCTCAAGGACGAATTGTCCTATGAGCCTTAATTGCGTGGCATACAGTCTGTTGAATTTACCGTGGCTGATTTGCGAAAAGCATTATGTAGTACCCTTCGCGCAGATGTACCCACGAATGTACTGAAATTAATTAACTTTGAGGTAAATGTTGAGTACGAATCTTGTCCCTCAAAGTTGTTTGCAACAATTGAAATGGTTTAAATATTGGATGATGGCCAATGTAGTTAAACTTGAACATGAATAAAGCAAAAACTTACTCATTATAATAGATGAGCGAGGAATTTGTTGAGCGTGTATTGTGGAGCCCTTTTTGACTCACAGGTTGCATCCCTATAAAATTGTGTAGAACAAGTGGCAGTACTGAGTGACACGACGAATCAAGCCGAAATCGAATTGCATGTGGTTCTACTACACAAGATGAAATTTATGCGTCACATCTTACTGAACAATTTAGGGTTTTTACCCTTTTCCACATCCAAAACCAAAATCCTAAATTTAGCTTAACCAACACAGTTACCAATCTAAACTTTTGCACAATCAGTCCTCAACTCACTACTCCTACATCTGGTATTTCTTATTACTTCAACGGCACAAATGCTTGGTCCCACGTCTAAATCTGTTTTTTTACCCTTAGTGAACATGGCTCCTGCTGTTTACGCAAGTATGTACCAGGCACCCTCACCTGTATTTGGAAAGATTCCTCCCCTCTTGAGCGAATGTTAAGAGATTTACCTATCATCGATGGTCTGGACGTACCCAAGTTTTTGGAATTTTTAAAAATGATTGTTCATTTGCACCAAAGTAATACTGTACCTGAACCTCAGTTGTTAGAGCCTATCTTCCATTTAACTCAGGGACCCTTAAGTGAATGTACCCAACAGGCCATTTTCCAAGGTTTAAGTTTTGATGCTTATCACCAAGGCATTTTGCACTTCTTTATCCCCACAAGGCTTTTGACAGAGTTGCGTTTTAAACGTTTTAATCGCTTGCAAGGTCCCTATGAACCACTGTCAATATACAGCAATAGCATTAAGGAAGCTGTTGTAGTGCTCAGGTTCTCATTTTCTGGGCAAGTAGTTGTTCCTAATATTTTGGAGGAACCAATTTGGCAGGGTTATATAATATGTATTCATTATCAAAACATCCGTTAATTTGACCAGAGACGTGAAAAGCCAGATCAAACATTTAAAAACAACACGTTTCACAATCGCCAACATTATAAATCAGGTGCGTTTTCAGTAGACGACAAACCCTGTGAAGCTAAGGCAACTGATAAAGATTCAAATGATTAGAGTAAAAGTAGTAAAAATGTGAAACCAGATTATGCAGGTAAACAACCCCTGCCAATTAGAAACGTAAGCGACCCATTTGTTTCTTTTGTAAGAAAGTACTACACGTTGCAGCCAACTGTTGGAAACTAAAAATCGTGGACAACGAGAATGACAAGCGAGCGACCGTCCTCGCATTTACTACAATGACAATGAGGTTTCATACAATGCTCAAATTGCATCTATAGAAGACATTTGTAATCTATTTCAACTATTGTTTCAGCAATCAGAGCCTTACAGTGAACATAAGTATTCTAGTCCTTTGAGCATGAGTCGTGTTCATTTCCCCAATGTTGTTGGCATTCAAAGAGCGAGTACCTCTCACGTCGATTTGAATTTAAATTCATTGAGTATTAGCTCACTAATTGATTCAGGTTACTCGCACGCTATTGTTTCAAAAAAACTTTTCAAAAAATTTGCGAAATTTAAATTTAATAAAATCTGTTGAAGATAATTATTTTTAATGTTACAGTGCTTAAAATTCTTTCTTGCCAATTTATTGTTGGGCCATGGTGAATGTAAGGATTTCACATTTTACCTGGATGGTACATTGTCTTGTGGCAGATGAGTATGGTTTAGATTTTATTAGGGAAGGAGGGGGGGGGGCAGATATTGTGAGGAAGACCAGTCTGGTCTTAGATGTGCAAGAAAAACACATTTTCTTTAAATTTGCCCCAAAAGATAAAATACCTCTTGTGGGTAACAATCTTTTAACACTGCCTCTGAAATAACAGTAGGCTGTGAAAAGAAAACACCAGTAAATCTTTTTGGGAATTAATCTGCACAAGAGCAGAGTAATATTCAGAAACTTTGTAATAAATTCCGTAAAGGTTTGAATCCAGAAATAGGCCTCACCAAACTGCTAGAGTATGAAATTAAATTGATTAATAAAGAATTGTTTGGCTCTACCTAAAATGGAGCTATTAATACTGCAAGTACTAGACCTGATTGATAAAGGTGTGATAGAACAGTCTACATCACTGTGTTTCAGTCCAGCCTTTCTTGTACCCGAGCCAAGTGGAAAATAACACATGATTATAAATTATCGTAAAGTAAACAATAATAGTTGAAATTGAATCAGTGTCATTGCCTGACTTACATTATTCTTTCAACTGGTTCAGTAAAGCAAGCAATTTTACCACAATAGACTTAAATGCAGCTTACCACCAGATACCATTATGTAAAGAATCCAAGCCTATAGCCAGATATTGCATCCTATAGAACCTCTATTAATTTAATTTACTCGTTTGACTTTTGGTCTGGCCTTGGGAGCTCAAGTCCTTACTAGGCTTTTGAACCAAATATTTCATGATATTAAATTAAAGTTTGTTTATAATTATTTATACGACCTGGTGGTCTATTCCGAAAATTTTCGACAACACTTAAAACATTTAGAAGTGTTTTCCAGTTTGTAAAAGGCTGGATTGTTTGTAAATCCAGTCAAATTGAAGTTTGCCATGACTATATTTTTTTTCTTGGTCACAAATTTATAATCAAGGCATTTCCATTGACCCAGAAAGAACCAGAGCAGTCAGGAATGTTCCGCAGCCTTGGAATGCTAAGGGTATAGCTTGTTATATTGCTATAATCGAATTTTTTGGCAAGTTTATTCCACAATTGGCAGAGAAGGCTGCATCCCTCTACCAATTACGAATAAAATGTGCTATATTTTAATGGGTTGCAGACCAACAAAAAGGTTTTGAAACTTTCAAACATGATACCACTAATTCTTCTGTGCTCCGCATGTCAAACTTTTCAAAACCATTTATATTCGAAACCGATGCTTCGAGCATGGCTGTTGGGGCGGTTCTTGTGCAGGAGATAGATGGAATGCACCAACTCATAGCGTTCACATCACTAACCTTGACCCTGCAGGAAAGAAACTCATCTGCCATCTACGAGTTGAAGTGTTTTGCTGTAGTATTTGGTATTGACATATTTAGTAAATAACATGATCATGCTGAAATTTTGCTGGAAACCGATAACCAGGCGTTACCTTGGTGGTTATTACATCCACGGCAATTAGGTAAAACAGGTCGTTGTGTGATGCGAATTTCATCATTCAAATTTAAAGTTCAACATCTAAACATTACCTAGAATGTTGTTGCCGGTTGATGGATGAACCTGAGAGTTCACTAAATTGTAACCTTTTTACTAAATTCCCTTTGCCATTTTATAATGTTAAACACGACCAGGAACAAGATAAGTAATTCAAGACTATCATCAAAAATTTAGATGCCGGTATTGAACAAACGCCATATGCTTTGTCCAATGGTGTCCTATATTGCAATTCTTGTGACAACCGAAAGCACATTGTTTTGCCTAGTGTTTTGAAACCCATTGATTTTAAATATTTTCTTTCTTCTCTTGTCGGCAGACATCTAGGAATTGATACAACCATTGAGGCGATTAGAAAACAGTTTATTTGAAAAAATTATGAATGTTGAAATTGCAGATAGAGTCAAAATCTGTACCTTGTGTGCTATGAGTAAGCTTGCACAAAACACCAATTTGTATTTTCTGGCCCCTGAGGTAGCCGAAAGGCCCATGCAAAAGTTGTTTATTGATTTTTATGAGCCCATGCCCCGTAGAAAATCTGATAACAACATGCTCCTGGTATGTATTGATGCTTTTACAAAATTCGTGTGGTTAATATCTTTAAGGAAAGTAAATGCTTTGTCAACCATACATGTCCTTCAGGCTAATATTTTTCAGAGTTTTGGGTTTCCTTCCTCTATAGTTTCAGATAATGGTTCACAATTTACTTCGAAGTCTTTTAGGCACATGTGTTTTTCTTTTGAAATCAAGCATATTTCTCTGTCTCCATGCTATAATCCCACCCCCTTCGCATGTGGAGCGTTTCAACAGAAACCTCTGTTCAGCTCTGATTGCTTTCCATGCGAAGGATCAGACGAACTGGGACAGAAACTTGCGTTGACTCCAGATGGCATTACAATAATGCTCGTCATGAATATCTCATATCAACATATTTTCAGTTAATGTTTACGTACTTGCCAAACAATCCATTATCTAATTTTTGGCAATTGAGTGATTTGCTTCTTGATGATGGGGGAAACATTAGTGAAGTTTGGGAATCAGCCCTTAGAAATTGGAAAGCAGCTCACGAGATTACACATGAGAGGTACAACGTAAATAGGCAACACAATCCATTTGAGGTAGGCGATTTAGTATTGTTGAGAACACATTCTACCAGTAAGAAGGTAAAAATTAAGAATGGCAAAGTTTTTAACTCCTGTAACAGCCCATCTGACAGACCCTTAAACTGTAGCTTGTGTTACGTGCGCACACATCTCCCATTTGAAAAAATTTCATTCCCAATCTCCGACTTAGTTTTTTTGACATTGCTAGGAATCTGCAAGCCCTACCTGCCACTTATTGTTTAATTACTTTAAGCGATCCATCTCTTTAAAATTTTGTTGTACCTTGACTCGATATCGGTAGTGGACTGATGACCTACTTGCCAGAGTCTTCGTATGGTCTTCTTATTATGAGTGTTATTTTATTTGCCTAAATGCAAAGAAAAATCCACGGTACTAGTGTATAGGAATTTAAATTGTCCAAAATATTAATAAAAGGGGAAAAAGTTTATTTTGTTTGGGTTATGTATGCCTAACTTGTTAGAAGTGGTAATTTTTTTTACTTGGGGGTGATTTCTTGGCAGTTTAAGGATTTCTAGTTCATGGCTAATGTGGTAGTTAATTCATCTGGATATTGCGGTGTTAGTTTTTCATCCGACTGTTGTACTTTGTTTATTCTTTTGGAAGGATATCCCTTGTTTGTTTTAGTGTGTGTCTCCCATTTCTTGGTGGAAGATTCTCGAGCCTCCAGCACCCCACCATGTTCCCGATGTTCTTGTTATTCGTGTTCTCACCACTGTACTGTTATGCAGTTACAGTAACAAACCTTAATACTGGTGGTATTTTTGTGAAGGAAGAAGTCATCCTGTTTTCGGTAAATTATAACTTCATTTTTGTTAGATTTGTATCTGCTCGAACTGGAAATAGAATAATCACAACTTGACAATTTAATACAGTCAGTGATTTCTATGCATGGCAATACAAGTAGAATTCCTCGTGAAAATGTCACCTTTGATCTGAATTTTTAGTACTCCATTGTTCAGCTAGAATAAAATGCCCTTGCCTTCAAATCTGAAACTGCTAAATTGACCTCCTTACATCCTCCAAGATCTCGACAGAAGAGAGGTATTCTAAATTTTGGTGCCAAAATCTTCAAAACCTTGTTTGGAACTTCAGAATCTGAGGAGCATGCTAGTTTACAAAAAGATTGAATTCTATTTCTGATGTANGATGACACATGAGAGGTACAACGTAAATAGGCAACACAATCCATTTGAGGTAGGCGATTTAGTATTGTTGAGAACTCATTCTATCAGTAAGAATGTCAAAATTAAGAATGGCAAAGTTTTTAACTCCTGTAACAGCCCATCTGACTGACCCTTAAACTGTAGCTTGTGTAACGTGCGCACACATCTCCCATTTGAAAAAATTTCATTCCCAATCTCCGACTTAGTTTTTTTGACATTGCTAGGAATCTGCAAGCCCTACCTGCCACTTATTGTTTAATTACTTTGAGCGATCCATCTCTTTAAAATTTTGTTGTACCTTGACTCGATCTCGGTAGTGGACTGATGACCTACTTGCCAGAGTCTTCGTATGGTCTTCTTATTATGAGTGTTATTTTATTTGCCTAAATGCAAAGAAAAATCCTCGGTACTAGTGTATAAGAATTTAAATTGTCCAAAATATTAATAAAAGGGGCAAAAGTTTATTTTGTTTGGGTTATGTATGCCTAACTTGTTAGAAATGGTAATTGTTTTTTCTTGAGGGTGATTTCTTGGCAGTTTAAGGATTTCTAGTTCATGGCTAATGTGGTAGTTAATTCATCTGGATATTGCGGTGTTAGTTTTTCATCTGACTGTTGTACTTTGTTTATTCTTTTGGAAGGATATCACTTGTTTGTTTTAGTGTGTGTCTCCCATTTCTTGGTGGAAGATTCTCGAGCCTCCAGCACCCCACCATGTTCCCGATTTTCTTGTTATTCGTGTTCTCACCACTGTTCTGTTATGCAGTTACGGTAACAAACCTTAATACTGGTGGTATTTTTGTGAAGGAAGAAGTCGTCCTGTTTTCGGTAAATTATAACTCCATTTTTGTTAGATTTGTATCTGCTCGAACTGGAAATAGAATAATCACAACTTGATAATTTCATACAGTCAGTGATTTCTGTGCATGGCAATACAAGTAGAATTCCTCGTGAAAATGTCACCTTTGATCTGAATTTTTAGTACTCCATTGTTCAGCTAGAAGAAAATGCCCTTGCCTTCAAATCTGAAACTGCTAAAATTGACCTCCTTACATCCTCCAAGATCTCGACAGAAGAGAGGTATTCTAAATTTTGGTGCCAAAATCCTCAAAACCTTGTTTGGAACTTCAGAATCTGAGGAGCATGCTAGTTTACAAAAAGATTGAATTCTATTTCTGATGTANTCAAAACCTTGTTTGGAACTTCAGAATCTGAGGAGCATGCTAGTTTACAAAAAGATTGAATTCTATTTCTGATGTACACGATGATATTGCATCTAATTTGGAAAATAATATCATACTCATTAAAAATCTGGGAGACCGTGTTTTGAATAACAATAATTGCATACAGATATTTGCCTCATATTGTTTGTAACATAATAATAATTTTTATTAGATGGTAAATCAAACTGTACAAGAAGTTGTAGACAGAATGATGATTATGAGCTTTACGATTGACTTGTGTTCTATGTTGTTGCGAGTTGGTGAAGCGCTTGTTAATGCTAGACTCGAACGTTTTGATTTTAAAAATGCAATTTAAACCAAGTTTGTGGCAAATTAAGTTCTACATGTTAAATGCTGCTCCTTTTATTAATGTACTCCACAAATTTCAACATTTGATTTCCTTGCCTTTCTATATGATTGCAAGTGTTTCACAGAAGAACATTGACATGTTTTAAGGCATTAGTACTCTAAAAGCTGTAATTTATAAAAACTCTCTTAATGTTGTAATCAATGTACGCCCTGCTAACAAGGATAGTTTGTTTAAGCGTTACAGAATTTTTCCTGTCCCCTTTCTTTTGCCCCGGTTTGAACAGGTGTATTTTGCTCCATCTTCACGTCATTTTGATTGTTAGCCTAGATAGAAAACTTTTTGCTCCAGTCTCTTCTATTCTGTTCAACAATTATAAAACACATGGTATTACTCATTGCCCATCTGTTTTTACCTTCTTAGATACTCATGTCATGAGTTGTGAAATAAATATGTNCTTCTTAGATACTCATGTCATGAGTTGTGAAATAAATATGTCTTTGGTTTTCATCTTTGCGACAAGTCATTTGTGAGTCTTGAACTCCCCTTCTTGCAAAAAACTAATTCTCTTTGGCACTGTGCTACCAAATCTCTAATTGCGATGACCTTTCATTGTCGATTTACTCTTGAAACTCTGTCTCCTTTCACACACTATTTCAATGGATCAGGATCTACAAAGAATGCTTGTCACTGTGATATTGTCAGCAATTCCTTTAAAAGTTTTGGCNCTATTTCAATGGATCAGGATCTACAAAGAATGCTTGTCACTGTGATATTGTCAGCAATTCCTTTAAAAGTTTTGGCTCGGTGAATTGCGCTATTCATCTGAAACTATCGTTTCCCATAGTTCATTTACCCAATATTCCTGCCAAACACACTTCCTTACATTCTGATAAATTTCCTGAGTTTATCCAAATGATTCTTTTATCAAAGAATCGGATAACCTTTTAATTTAGCAGCCTAGTGGTGCTAACTTCCATGATATTCTCAGGTTCCACAATTATANCTATTTCAATGGATCAGGATCTATAAAGAATGCTTGTCACTGTGATATTGTCAGCAATTCCTTTAAAAGTTTTGGTTCGGTGAATTGCGCTATTCATCTGAAACTATCGTTTCCCATAGTTAATTTACCCAATATTCCTGCCAAACACACTTCCTTACATTCTGATAAATTTCCTGAGTTTATCCCATTGATTCTTTTATTAAAGAATCGGATAACCTTTTAATTTAGCAGCCTAGTGGTGCTAACTTCCATGATATTCTCAGGTTCCACAATTATANAAAGAATCGGATAACCTTTTAATTTAGCAGCCTAGTGGTGCTAACTTCCATGATATTCTCAGGTTCCACAATTATAAGTACCAAAACTTCCTGGAATTTACATTTATAAATTCCTTCCTTGGTTGTTTCCAGTATTATTGGTGCACTCTGACTTCCTCTGTGTCTATGATTTGTTTTGAAGTTTTACCGCAGACCGTATTTAACTCCTTCCCATCCTTCTGTTCCTTCCAGTGAATAACTTAAGATAACTGTATTGGTGAACTTGCCTCCTATCACAGCAGAATGTACTGACAAGGTAGTGACATTAGGATAAGTCTCATAGTAAGGTCTACTTAATCAGACTGATTCCCATACATATGCAGAAAAAATAGGTTACATATTCATGTTGGTAAGGTCTTGATTTATTAGGTTTCATCCGATTTTTCTTAGCTGGTTAAACCTCTGCCACATGCCATGCCTAAGACTTGCCAGAATTCTATTTCGTCTATATATTAAGTAGCGATCCACAAGGAGGCACCACCACAAAATTTGATGATAATATCCGGACACCAATTTGTATGAATAAATAAATATACTGTTACAAGACGCCAGATGGGCGTGCCGGAGTTCGTAAACAATGGAGGTCTTAATAGAAATAAAAGAACGAAGTTTGATTTTCAATTCATTCAAACAGCTGTTATTTACAGCATTAAATTATATATCTGCACTATTACTCTTTTTATTTCTCAATGAGCACAATATTTAATATCTATGTCAACTCTTATTAACGTACTTTTTGTGACTGCTTGATTATAGTCAATTAACTCATACTCATCATTAACACACATTCAATATTTAAGTTTCCATAATGTGCAATGTCTTTCACTCATGCATCCATTCCAATAGTCCAGTCTGCCAGTCTCTCTATTCGCTGCGCCGATGCTCGCAGTTGCAGATTTTACTCCTGCTGGTCACTTCTCTCGACGCTCGTTTCTCTTCTCGCTTGTTGTCTATCGTTAAAACCCCAGCAACTTATCTACTCACAGCTGCCAACTCAGACGCCCGTCACACTTTTATACTCGCTGGCCTATACCTGTAAGGTTCGACATACCCCGATTCATGCTGAGATCAGCGCGGAAATTCAATCAACTGAAGGCCAGAAGCGCGCACTGAAAAAGGATTATCGTAGCGGCTCACTTTTTGAAACCAAATGTAAGATTCTTGGATTATCGCTCGCCTGACCTTTATTCCTCCATTCTCGCTGCCCCTAACATATCACTACTTTGTTCTCCACACATTATTCACTCGCTCGCGTAATGAAAAGGAGCGACACCTAACAATGCCCCCTCCTTAAGTTTATTCGTCCCGAACGGGCTCTGCAACATCCAGACCTTTGTAGAATGCCAGATGGTTGATGTGGACAACCTTCAGCTTCGCATGAGAGCTTTGGCAATTCCGAAAAATCACATCATTGATCTTCTTCGGAATTCTGTAGTGGCCTACCCAACATTTCTGCTGCTTCGGCTAGTACACTTTTCGGCTCTGGGGGTTGTACAGCCACACCATTCGTACTTCTTGAAATACCTCGCCCGATATTTTCCTATCATACACCATCTTCATCTTATCACCATTTATTCTGAGGTGCTGTCGAGCAAATTCATGAATGCCATCTAGTCTGTTACATAATTCCCTGGCATAATCAGATGCTGCATTTTGCTCTTCTGTTGGCCGGCAAAAAAGTAGTTCATTACGAAGGCATAGCTTTCCTTCAAACAGCATCCTTGATGGTGTTANTACATAATTCCCTGGCATAATCAGATGCTGCATTTTGCTCTTCTGTTGGCCGGCAAAAAAGTAGTTCATTACGAAGCCATAGCTTTCCTTCAAACAGCACCCTTGTGGACTCGTGAACTGCCGAGAGGTAAGCAAGGAGAAACAATGGTACTTGGGGTTTCCAATCCTTTTGGTTGTCTGCCACAAAGATCGACCGGTACTACTTAAGAGTGGAGTTAAACCTCTCGACCATTTCGTCCAAATGAGGGTGAAAGGCTGTAGCCTTAGTCTTTTTCATCCACAGAATCTTTGTTACCTCCTGGAACATCGTAGCTTCAAAGATTCTTCCCTGATCGGAATTGAGACCTCGAAAAGGCGTTCTCTACGAATGCCTCAGCCACAGTTTGTGCTTCCTGGTTTGGGAGGGGAATGATATCAGGCCACTTAGTAAATTACTCTTGGGTCACCAGTAGATACCGATTACCCCTCTCTGTGACAGGCAAGGGTCCCAGAATNGCCACTTAGTAAATTACTCTTGGGTCACCAGTAGATACCGATTACCCCTCTCTGTGACAGGCAAGGGTCCCAGAATATATACTCCCATCCTCTCGAATGGGGCTTAAACATTGTATTCCTGGAGGTGACCTTGTCCCCTGGTCCTTGGGNAATATATACTCCCATCCTCTCGAATGGGGCTTAAACATTGTATTCCTGGAGGTGACCTTGTCCCCTGGTCCTTGGGCCCTTCCTTGCAGTGCAGGTGTCGCACATTTGGCACCACTTCTCAACATCCTCCCGACAATGAAGCCATTAGAATCTCAGTCTAATCCTGTCAATGGTCTTATTTACACCAAAGTGCCCAATAGCTGCCGCATTATGTAATACCTTTAAGACTTCGGGAATTCTGCTTTCTGAGAGGACCGAATGTAATCGTGTGTGTTTTCCATCATTACTGTTTTCGCCATCTTCATTCAACATCACTGCCCGTTCCGGACATCGGGGTACGGGCTCCTGTCTCGCTGACTCAACCTCAAGTGCTAGGGCTAGGGTGTTATGCATGATGTGAGGTGTAGCCAGGCGTACTGCTTGTTGTGCCTCTGTATCGGCGATGGCATCGATGAAGAAGCCGACTGCGATGATGTCGCGCGTATCCTCAGAGCAACCTTCCAGAGATAATTGGGAGAGCCGCATTATGTCTTGTCATAGCTCCTGTAGTGGCTCTGCTGGTCGCTGTGTTCGGCTTCGTAGTTGGGCATGGTGGATATGTCGCAGGTATCGGTTGCCAAAACGTAGCTCGAAGCCCGACACCAGTGTGGAGTACTANGTTGGGCATGGTGGATATGTCGCAGGTATCGGTTGCCAAAACGTAGCTCGAAGCCCGACACCAGTGTGGAGTACTCAAGTCTATGTTGCTCTGGTAGAGATTGTAGTATGCTCTGTGCAGGGCCTCGAACTACACCTGCGAGGTAGTAAGCCCGCTGTTTGACTGACCAGTCATTCATGGTGGCGACTATTTCAAATTGGTGTTGGTACTCTTGCCAAGAATTCTGGCCATCGTAAGAGGCGGGCTTAATTGAAATCCCCTTCCCAAACTCCTGGCTCCGCAACACCAATGCCGCAGATATACAGGCTCTCCTCCNGTTGGGCATGGTGGATATGTCGCAGGTATCGGTTGCCAAAACGTAGCTCGAAGCCCGACACCAGTGTGGAGTACTAAAGTCTATGTTGCTCTGGTAGAGATTGTAGTATGCTCTGTGCAGGGCCTCGAACTACACCTGCGAGGTAGTAAGCCCGCTGTTTGACTGACCAGTCATTCATGGTGGCGACTATTTCAAATTGGTGTTGGTACTCTTGCCAAGAATTCTGGCCATCGTAAGATGCGGGCTTAATTGAAATCCCCTTCCCAAACTCCTGGCTCCGCAACACCAATGCCGCAGATATACAGGCTCTCCTCCGAGGTTCCTGGATTGGTTACAATTTGCACTACCTCTTCATTTTGGTGGCCGCCAGTGTGGTCATAGTGGAACTCCGTTGCTGAAGAAATTCTTCTAACTGCTTCTCTACTGCACTGATCTTCTGTTTCATTTCATTCTGTCAATCTTCTTGTCCACATAATTTTCTCTTTCATTTTGTAACTCACTAATGCCTTCTATTTTCCTGTCAACATTTTCATTTATTGTGTTTATTTTCCTATCTTCATGATCTATTTTCACTATTTACATTACTGTTCACACACTTATGTTGCTATTATATAGTCTTATTTTAAGTTCAGATGGACTATCTGGCTACCTAGCTTCTCAATAATGCTCGCAGTGCTTCCAGTTTTGTAGATATTTTTATAGTTAACATTCACATCGATGATTGATCAAGACAGTTTTACTTAATTACATTTTTAAATCACTAATTACTGTCCTATTGCCTAACTTGATTAACAATTAAATGCCTATATCCCACTTGTGACACCAATGTTACAAGACACCAGATGGGCATTTCCGAGTACATGAGAAATTGAGGTCTTAATAGAAAATGAACGAACGTAGCTTGATTTTC
Organism: Clitarchus hookeri; assembly: GCA_002778355.1. Classification (NCBI taxonomy): domain Eukaryota; kingdom Metazoa; phylum Arthropoda; class Insecta; order Phasmatodea; family Phasmatidae; genus Clitarchus; species Clitarchus hookeri. The sequence goes on from NQII01003687.1 coordinate 62,625, forward strand.
AAATCATTCACACAGCTATTATTTACAGAATAAAATTATATACTCTGAAGAGCCCAAAAAAACTAGCATAGGCGTGCGTATGCAAATAACAGAGGTATGGAAAAAATCAGAGTAACGCGATGCGGTCGGCAGCTAGATCAGTTACGCTGCTACAATGGCAGGTTATAAAGATTTAAGTGAGTTTGAATGTGGTGTTATAGTCGGCGCACGAGAGATAGGGCATAGCATCTCCGAGGTAGCGATAACATTTGGATGTTCACGTACGACCATTTCATGAGTGTACCATGAATATCGGGAATCCGGTAAAACATCACATTTTCGACATCGCTGCGGCCGNGTACGACCATTTCATGAGTGTACCATGAATATCGGGAATCCGGTAAAACATCACATTTTCGACATCGCTGCGGCCGGAAAAAGATCTTGAAAGAACGGGACAAACGATGACTGACGAGAATCATTAAACGTGACAGATGTGCAACCCTTTCTCAAATTGGCGCAGATTGGATTTGTGGACTGCCCTGCAGGTTTCATGGTGTGAATTGCCTCCTGCATACCTACAGACATTAGTCGAGTCCATGCCACGTCCTCTTGCGGCACTTCTGCAAGCGCGGGGAGGGGGGCTAAATTATATTAGGCAGGTGTACCAGTTTTTTTGGCTCGTCTGTGTATCTCCACTATTACTCTTTTTTTTTCTCAGTGAGCACAATAACTAATGTCTATGTCAACTCCTATAAACGTCCGTTTTAATGACTCTGCTTGATTATAGTAAATTAACTCGTACTGATAATTAACACACATTCAGTCTGTCTGTTGCCATAATTTGCAATGTATTTCACTCACGTATCCAGTCCAATAGTTCAGTCTGCCATTCTCTCTATTCGCTGCGCTAATGCCGATGCTTGCACTCACTGGTTTTCCTTCCGCTGATAATTTCTCTCACCACTCGTTTCTCTTCTTCCTCGTCGTCTATCGCTAAAACTCCAGCCACTCATATACTCATCAACTGCCGACTCGGAGGCCCGTTGCAGTTTTATATTCGCTGGCCTTTACCTGTAATGTTCGACACACCCCGAGTCATGCTGAGAGAAATTAGGGCAGTAAACCACTCCAAAATTCTTCAAATAAAGGCGGAAATTTAATGAACTGAAGCTCAGGAGCACGCGCCGCAAAAGAATTATTGCGGCGGCTCCCTTTTTGAAACAAAGCATGGGCTTGTTGGGTTATCGCTCACCTGGCATTCATTTATCCGATCTCACCGCCCGATACTGTAGTACTACTCTGTCCTACACATTTTCTNGATCTCACCGCCCGATACTGTAGTACTACTCTGTCCTACACATTTTCTTCGCTCGCTCGCGCGATGAAAGGGAGCGACATGTAAAAATACGTATCAATTTATTATTGTGTATGTATATATATTTATAATATAACATTTTTTATATGTTTGCTATTGCTATCAAACGTATTGACAATAATCGAGCGATTGAATTAACTTCCCGCTTGATGCATAATTAAATTTTATATCTGGGTAGACGTCACAATGAAACGTAATTGTTCTTTTAGAGAAAAGTTTTATGTTATGATGACATTGTTGAGAACTCTGGCTACTGGCGGCTAAGCTAGAAATCTTGGGGCCTTTAAGAAACCTGAAATCTTTTAGAAAAAACGGAACCACTGATATTATAACGCTTCGACAAATAGAGATAAAAAAACAAATTGCTTTATTATGTAAATATCACCATGAATAATAATTAACACGGAAACGAAACAGGAGTGCAAGGTTTCAGTACGAATCACGACACAGAAAAGTTANCACCATGAATAATAATTAACACGGAAACGAAACAGGAGTGCAAGGTTTCAGTACGAATCACGACACAGAAAAGTTAGTTAGAGTAGCTATTTAATACATGGAAATAATATTTAGTTTTCAGTCACATTAATCCAAGTTGTTCCGCACCCGGCGAGTTACGAACCCCAGCTGCCACATAGTCTTACAGGTCTAACCTCCTGTAACATGGAAGTTCGTTGGTAGCTTAGGGGATGAGTGACTCTCTGGATTCAGTTCGCAGTTCCTTGTTCTAAGGTTGGTTACAATTTCTTTTGAAAGCGATACTATGGACATTTGAAAAACTTAATGGAGAAAGTGCCATATTATATTGCTGCTTTGGGGAAAAGGGGGGCGGGGGGCCTTGACCCAACCAACCCATCCTACAGTAGTGATGCATTTTGCAATGATTTGTTTGTTGCTGTACTGCTCAACACGGACTGTCCAGTAACGTCATTGACTTTCGCAACCTGTGTTATTAAAGTCATGTGTTTGATTCCCTCTTCCCTGCTGCTGGTTCTCCTTATGTATTTCCTTTCACCTCTCTGCATGAAGAGTTTCTCTCAACGAGCCAACACACTTCCGGTCATCTGAGGTCGGTATTTTCACTAGCCACAAAGTCTGATAAAATTAGCATATATGGACATAAACTATAATTGGAAAACTGGCAAAAAATGCAATGCCATCAGCTCTTTAAGTTGCGCGGGTCACCTCTAACATTATTCACATTCTAAACAAAATTGTTAGGTGTACATTCTAATACTCTCAACTGAAATAAATTGTGCTGTTAATAGAAAGAAACTCAATCCGTTATAATGAAAATCGGAAACTATCTCAGTGTAGCCTTTCTAAATACGTAACCTTTTCTTCCCGTAGTTTCGAATGTCAGGAAGGAGCAGTATTGAAGCTACACGAATTNGCCTTTCTAAATACGTAACCTTTTCTTCCCGTAGTTTCGAATGTCAGGAAGGAGCAGTATTGAAGCTACACGAATGATTCGTCAACGCCATAAGCTAGCGCTCGTTCGTGTGGCAGTTAGGATATTCACGACACCAATATGTTACCATCAAATATCCTACCAGCAATACAAACCATATATAAAAGACTGTTGCACTTTCACACTTCATCAATACGGGAAAGCGAAAATATCAGTGCGTCAATTAAATGTAATANTATAAAAGACTGTTGCACTTTCACACTTCATCAATACGGGAAAGCGAAAATATCAGTGCGTCAATTAAATGTAATAATTTTATTCACATTGTTACGTACCTAAATTTTGCATATGGGTGGGTAATCATATTATATCAGAGTATCGGATTGGGTTTAAAATGTACTGGTCAAAAAAACATTTCACAAAATTAGTTAATTTATTAATACGTAGTGCAATACCAACTGTGAAAAAAGTATACTTTATTGTTAATGCCACTTAAAAACCACAAAATCCATAAAAAATATAAATCAGATAAAAAGATGTTTCTCTAACTCACACATATGTAAATGCATACAGAATTTTCACGAACAAATTATAATAAACACTAGAGTGGCGTATATAAGTACGAATGGAGCATATTTTATCAAGGAACCAATAGTCTAATGTCCATATTTAACCTGTTAATGGCATTGGCAATGTGCAGAAGCCGGAATGCACACTTGTATACTTAGCATTGTAACTTGTAATGTGTGCAGGTCTGCGTGCCTGATAACACCGCTCAGTACCGCACGGTTGCAGTCTCGGAGGTGCTACGTATCTACAGTTCCTGCAGGACGTGTTACCGGAATGCTTGGAGGAAGTTCCTTTAAATACTCGTGAGGCGATGTGGTTTCAGCACGACGAGGCCCCGCCTCATTTCACCATTACGGTTCGCCAGCACCTCGACATGCACTTCCCGAACCAGTTGTTAGGTAGGGGAGGCCCCATAGCATGGCCACCACACTCACCTGACATCACACCACTTGACTTCTGGCTGTGTGGTCACATCAAATGGATGGTGTATACTTGACACGAGAGATGAGCTCATTACGCCGGAAACCTGTGCACATGTGCGACGCAACATGCTTCAGCGCTGCACCTCCTGTGTGGCCGATGGTGGTGGACATTTTGAACAGACACTTTGAACAGAGACATCGAACAGACACTCTTTCCCCATGCCTTCAGCCCAAATGTGTAAATAATGTATAATTTCATTGCACTGCATATAACCTTGTTTTTGTGATTGCCTACTTGCCCCTCCACTTTGCCACTGCAATTAGTGGGTTAACTAGGGACGTTAAACTATTGTTTCCTTGATTAAATATACTTAATTTGTACTTATCTAACCCACTCANAGTGGGTTAACTAGGGACGTTAAACTATTGTTTCCTTGATTAAATATACTTAATTTGTACTTATCTAACCCACTCAGATGTTTATTATCATTTGTTCTTCAACACTCGAGATATATATGTAATTTTAATTCACGTAAAATCCGATGTTAACAAAAATATGTACCTATAATTTTATGATAATTGATGGCTAAGTATTCTAGTAGATTTTCTGGAAATTTGCAGTAATATTTTATGCATTGTACGAGAGAAAACTTATTTAATACCACCACAGCAGAGTAACAATAATTTTCTACAGCTGAATAATTTACGATTTAAAATTGTATTGGTCACTTGAGTAAGATATTTAACTCTTTAAGAAAATACATTAAATTGATCAAATATTCTTTGACAAAAATTGTCAATTAATGTTCGAAAAATTGTAGCACATTACGATAAACAATTGATGCCAAATGACACAGTAAAATTTCCCACGATTTAAAAGCATAATACTTTCAAACGTGTCACGTATTCGTCGAAGAGGAGGNAAATGACACAGTAAAATTTCCCACGATTTAAAAGCATAATACTTTCAAACGTGTCACGTATTCGTCGAAGAGGAGGACTAATGGATTGAGAGAAATTAAAGCCGTTAGTTCTAAACACTGGAAAGGAAATTTTGGGGATGCTACGACTCAGCCTACAGAGCGCGTTCCTTATTTAAATAAGGACAGGGAAGCCGGCCCAGTCCACAGAGGCGGTCCGCGGGAGCGTCTATTCAAACAGACACTAACTAACTTTGCACAAAAGGTAGGTGAAAACGGGAGGGCGGCTGGGGTCCACGGGGATAGCGACGCAAACTAGTTTGGAAGAGGGAGAGGGTCTTGTTAAGAGGGGAGGGAGAAGGAAGGTCGCGAATACGGAACGTCCTCCGGAGAGCACAATGAACGAATCAACTGAGAAATGAAGGTTTCTGCGAGACGGCAACTACAAATTAGTAATGAGTCTTTCTACGGCTGCTCCCGGGTCGCCATTGTTTCCTCGCGGCAAGATAGCAGGCCTACGCGCGAGGGCTTACTGTTTGCTGAAACCCGGCCGACGGAGTGCTAGCCCCCGAAACACTTCGCCCCGGTCCCCTTTTCACCTCGTTCATTTGTGCTCGTCTGTAGACACAAGTGAACTTGCTGCCCTAAAATATGAATGAACCGAAACTCTCTTTAATTTTGTCCCAACCTCCCTTACCNCTTCGCCCCGGTCCCCTTTTCACCTCGTTCATTTGTGCTCGTCTGTAGACACAAGTGAACTTGCTGCCCTAAAATATGAATGAACCGAAACTCTCTTTAATTTTGTCCCAACCTCCCTTACCATCAACCGCCCACCTCCACGTGTCAATAAAGCAGAACGGGAAAGGGAAACAGTGCAGGCTAAACAAAAAAAAAATGTGTTCCGTCCTCTGAAAGCCAAAGCCGACTTCCCCNCCATCAACCGCCCACCTCCACGTGTCAATAAAGCAGAACGGGAAAGGGAAACAGTGCAGGCTAAACAAAAAAAAAAAATGTGTTACGTCCTCTGAAAGCCAAAGCCGACTTCCGCAGATAAATTTTCACGAACCATTTTATCTCGTGGATTTCCGTCACTAATTTCAGATTTCGCCGGCGAAGAAAGATGTTTACTGAAAGAGCAAACTTGAGATGGTATAATGCTAATAAGTGGAATTTAATACTCCCATCTTAAGGACGTCGACGATATTTATACTTTTTAACATAGAGGTGAGGTTTATAATCATTATTCCGTTGGTTGAATATGCCACGTCATGTCCTAATAAAAGTAAGTAAGTGCAGAATGTAAATCACTACCCATAATTTACACAATTGCATANTATGCCACGTCATGTCCTAATAAAAGTAAGTAAGTGCAGAATGTAAATCACTACCCATAATTTACACAATTGCATCAACTATTATGAGTCTCAGAGTACCAAGATCTTTGAATTAAACAGTTCGTTAAATCCTCGAATACCAACCAATTTAAATAATTTTTTAATTTTTATCGATTTAACAGTTTTAATAATATATTTTCGTATAATTTGAATTCTGGTTTTCTTTCCCAAAAAATTACATTATCAGGAGTTGCAAAAAATGTTACAGCTGTAAGCTCTTATTATTCCAAAATGAGTAAGTACAATATGTATATTTGTATAACACAGATTTTTTTTACACGAAGTATGTTTTATAAGATATTGCATCATTTTAATTTTATAATTCCAAGACATTTTTTAAATTTATTTTTACAATTAACATAATAATACAGACTTTGAAAAAAGTTTGAAATACTAGGGACTTCACTATACTGAATTCATACAGTCAACCCAGTGATGAATTTATAAGAATTATGGAAGAAAATTAGTATCATTCACTTTGCAACAATTAAATAGGAGTATTTATGATGCAACACAAACAACACACAAAACACACTCTCGTCTCAGCCTACATCTTGATAATAAAGCCTTTGCAAACAGTTCTTGACAGCGTTAGTAATGGGTAAGTCCTCCATGTACACAGATAAGACACTCCACGCTGTGAGGCATGCCCTGAATGAGGAAATCAATGTTTTCTTGCGGTAAAAGGTCCCACTGCTTTACAGCAGCTGCAATAAGTTCATGGGGAGTATCGGGTGAGGTAGGACGCAGTGAAATGACCACTTTCAGAATCTCTTAAGCATGCTCATTGACATTCTGCTCAGGGAACTGTGCAGGCAAGTCCATTCTGCTGACGTTCCTTGAGGTCTTGCAGTGTCATCGGCTAGGATGAAGTGGTCCCNTATGCCACGTCATGTCCTAATAAAAGTAAGTAAGTGCAGAATGTAAATCACTACCCATAATTTACACAATTGCATAAACTATTATGAGTCTCAGAGTACCAAGATCTTTGAATTAAACAGTTCGTTAAATCCTCGAATACCAACCAATTTAAATAATTTTTTAATTTTTATCGATTTAACAGTTTTAATAATATATTTTCGTATAATTTCAATTCTGGTTTTCTTTCCCAAAAAATTACATTATCAGGAGTTGCAAAAAATGTTACAGCTGTAAGCTCTTATTATTCCAAAATGAGTAAGTACAATATGTATATTTGTATAACACAGATTTTTTTTACGCGAAGTATGTTTTATAAGATATTGCATCATTTTAATTTTATAATTCCAAGACATTTTTTAAATTTATTTTTACAATTAACATAATAATACAGACTTTGAAAAAAGTTTGAAATACTAGGGACTTCACTATACTGAATTCATACAGTCAACCCAGTGATGAATTTATAAGAATTATGGAAGAAAATTAGTATCATTCACTTTGCAACAATTAAATAGGAGTATTTATGATGCAACACAAACAACACACAAAACACACTCTCGTCTCAGCCTACATCTTGATAATAAAGCCTTTGCAAACAGTTCTTGACAGCGTTAGTAATGGGTAAGTCCTCCATGTACACAGATAAGACACTCCACGCTGTGAGGCATGCCCTGAATGAGGAAATCAATGTTTTCTTGCGGTAAAAGGTCCCACTGCTTTACAGCAGCTGCAATAAGTTCCTGGGGAGTATCGGGTGAGGTAGGACGCAGTGAAATGACCACTTTCAGAATCTCTTAAGCATGCTCATTGACATTCTGCTCAGAGAACTGTGCAGGCAAGTCCATTCTGCTGACGTTCCTTGAGGTCTTGCAGTGTCATCGGCTAGGATGAAGTGGTCCCNGAACTGTGCAGGCAAGTCCATTCTGCTGACGTTCCTTGAGGTCTTGCAGTGTCATCGGCTAGGATGAAGTGGTCCCCGACATGACACATGTAGAGCCTCAAGATGGCCTGTTTAATATTTTGAATATATCGGGGGCCAGGTAACATACCACTGATGGGAATTAATGGTGTCCACCGTCTCACCATTATTCCCGCCCAGATCATAACATTTCCGGCCAGCAAATGGATGAAAATTCTGGAAATCCAGAGTATCTCCATACCCTAATATCTAAGGTTTAAGAACGCAAACCAATTATTATCTAATCAGTAAACATCACATTTCTCCATTCTGCAATAGAGTTTACCCAATGTTTGGATGGTTATATATTCACCCTCTTACTCTGGTGGCTAACTTCTTGATTACGAGGAACACATGATGGCACACTTGTTGGAAGACAAACAGCATATACTGGTCATTAAGGAACTCTTCAAGGACATATAATAGTGGTGCATCCTCAAGAAAAGATAGCACCACCTCAATTAATTCTGGCTTAAGAACCATATTCGACAATACATTGTGCTGGGTAAGGCGAAAGAGCCACTTCAGATCCTCGAGGTATAAGTTGGTGGTTTCCAACTTGTCTTTCTTGGCCCCCAGTAGGGAGGTGCGATCATCGATCTGCTGCGGGGGGTCCAAAGCTTTTATGTAGAACACCCCTTTATCCTTTACAGCTTCTATTTCCGGTTCATTTAATGACTTGTCTGATGGTGCCTCATCATTGTCTACACTAATAAATGCCATGGTTTCAATGAATATTTATAATTTTGACGTGTAATGCATATTGGGAGTAGAAACCTTGCTGACCTCACCGCGATTTTATCCTCCCCGCGAGCGCCTACAAGTTGACACACGTTGCGGGACACGTGGACAGCCAGGAAAGGTCAGCCCAGAGGACNTCCTCCCCGCGAGCGCCTACAAGTTGACACACGTTGCGGGACACGTGGACAGCCAGGAAAGGTCAGCCCAGAGGATGGAGACTCAGTTACACATGTCAAGGTTATGCCGAGTAAGAGCTGGCATATCACCGAAGAACCCGGAAGGCGCTACATAAATACACAGGAAAGTGGGAGAAATTGCAGAGCCAAGGCAGAGCACCTCTAGCTTCACAAGAGAAAACGGCTGACAAGCATGAAAGTGGTGCCACGAACACTCCTCCCCCCCCCCCTAGCTAACCACGGGGCAACTTGGACACGTGCCGCAGAGCGAGAGCTGACAGGGTAAGTTTGAGGGTGCAGGTCATCCCTCCTTCCACCAACAAGAACCATGGTGCGTGTAAGAAGTGCTTTGTACTGCACCCTCCACCCTCCCCCAACAAGGGAGACACGTGTAGGAACTTAGGGAGGGAGGCAAGAGAGGATATAAGCGAATTTACGAGAGAAGAGNCCCCCTTAGCAAACCTCGGGGCAACTGAGACACATGCCATGGAAGGAAAGCTGATAGAGTAAGTTTGAGGGTGCAGGTCATCCTTCCTTCCACCAACCAGAACCATGATGCATGTATGATGTATTCTCTGTGGACTGCTTCCACCCTCCCCCCTCCCCGAACAAGGGAGACACATGTAGGAATCAAGGGAGGGAGTCAAGAGTGGATATAAGTGAATTTACCAGAGGAGAGGGATTAGTTTTTATCACCGTGCCGAGAGAGTCAGTTGCGTCAGAAATCATGAGAGGATGTCGGAACGAGAGGAGAATGTCGAGGAGCGAACCCAGAGCAGCAGTCGAGGGGAGACGGCACCAAACGCGGGCCTTTCCAAGGCCGCCCACATCGCCAGATCTCATCCAGCCAACACTTACCATGCACTACAAGCAGAGCTAAGTATCAAGTCGTCGACCAAAGAAGCCCCCCTCCACCACAACGTCGCCCACAGTTAATCCGAGTTAGTTAAATAGAGTACCGTACCTCAGAAGTGACTCTTTATATTTAAAATCGAGACAATATAACCAACCTATATAGTGAAACACCGAAAGAGTGCCTTATTGATACACCCTCAACATTCAAGGCACCTTATAGTCTATGCCAGTAAACCTTAACTGTATACCCTACGAACCATTCTGTACACCACAGGTAGGGAGTAGCGTCAATCTTGCACAAGTGTTTTAAAGGACGTCATTACAGCCAAACAGTCAAACTGTCGGATCTGTAGTCCCAAACGTTCTAAATTTGTCAGACAAGTAGTACTACAGTAAGCAATGTAAACCAAAATATTTTAATGCGTTTACCCGAAACCTCTTTTGTGTGCCAAGTTGTAAGTTAACGCCACACGAATAAAAAGTTTTTATATCATATCTTGGGAAACAATCAACCGATACCAACCAAATTTGGCAAACATGTTTTCTTACGATATGCAATGTAAACTNTCATATCTTGGGAAACAATCAACCGATACCAACCAAATTTGGCAAACATGTTTTCTTACGATATGCAATGTAAACTGATATGTTTTAAGAGAGCCGAGCATTTATTTTAAAAACAATAGCAATGTAAACATTTTAGCATGGAATCTTATATCTACGAAACCATGTACCCAATTTCAGCTTAACTTTGTATTTTGTACGCTAGCAGTCTTAAAGTAAAAACCGAATAAGTTAAAGGATAAACTCTTTAATTTGCCATTTTAGAATATAGCACCACACAAAAGTGCCCTATCTCGAGAATAAACTGATTCCCACCCAATTCAAGCGTCATGTTAGAAATTTTAGTCCATCTAAATCTATATGATTTAAGAGGGTAGTCACGTATATTCAAAATGACAGTCAGCTTAATATTTAAAGTTAGTGTGCTATAGCCTGTGTCCCATTAATTTCAACCAATCTTTATATGCTGGCAGTATGTACAACAAACATATAATGTGCTAATACATAACATGTCCGCTTTTTTTTATGATAGACTATATGAGAAATTAGTGCTTTTACGTCACATCTCAGATACCAACCAACAGATTANTCCGCTTTTTTTTATGATAGACTATATGAGAAATTAGTGCTTTTACGTCACATCTCAGATACCAACCAACAGATTAACGCCTTATTTTGCATGCAGATAGAATTTTACTACTTACATGCGTTGGGTATGCTTCTGTGATCGCACAGAGGATGGAGGCGGATATTTTTTAATACTTAATGTAAACATCATTAACCTTAACATTAATAAGCTTACAGTACAGATCTGAAGCTGCCTGCTTTTTTTTTCTGGCAACAGTCGTTGTGTGATTCCTTGCAGGAAGNCCGCTTTTTTTTATGATAGACTATATGAGAAATTAGTGCTTTTACGTCACATCTCAGATACCAACCAACAGATTACCGCCTGATTTTGCATGCAGATAGAATTTTACTACTTACATGCGTTGGGTATGCTTCTGTAATCGCACAGAGGATGGAGGCGGATATTTTTTAATACTTAATGTAAACATCATTAACCATACATTATTAAGCTTACAGTACAGATCTGAAGCTGCCTGCTTTTTTTTTCTGGCAACAGTCGTTGTGTGATTCCTTGCAGGAAGCAATGGTTTTGCCTACGCACCTGGGACTGTATCGTTACCGCCAAAAGTTGTGTGTTTGTTTGACACGAAAACGGCGAGTCTTGGACAGTTATAACAAGAGGGCAACTTTTTTTAATTAGGTGGCGCTGCTCAATAAATCAACAACAAACGTTCATTAATCCTGGTGGTAAAATGTTGTCTCAATGAGAGGTTGTCCGGCAACCCCTGTTATTATCATTAAGGTAGGAGTTTGCTCTTAGGATAAAGATCACGATAACATAAAACAATTTTCGATCAAGTGTAATTTAATTTTATTCGTTTCAATTATTTCGCAAAACTACATGGTAAGAACGTTTATTTTCAAGAGAGTAAATCTTCCTTAATAATCAGTTTAGCTAGAAGAAATCGTTATGCAACTATATGAAGTAAACCATTTAACATATTAAACAATGAATTTAATGTATTAATAGAGTCTGTCTGAAATATTGCCCACTTGCTTTTGCATTTGTTATCACCTCAAAAAGGTTGTCGGTCCAATTTCCGTCCAACCCTGTGTACTCATATATAAATTTTTAATATTTTCAGATCACACTAATAACACAATATATAAATTTTCCATCATTGTTGTTCTAAAATAATTTTATACACTTAATGCAAAGAACTGGCATTTTGTGAATTTTTGCGGAAGACCCGGTGATGTTGTCATGTCTTGCCAACTTATGTTCAGCAAAATATTTATTTGCAATATATGTTAGGATACCAACATAATATACTTTGTGGCTTTATTTCTTTACTCTCTTATAATATACTTCCTTCACAACTATCGCCGCGCTCATGATTGGTTATCATTCAGTGAAATTAATATTTTACATGATCTTCAATGATCACTTGATTTCTGATACGATTTTTACCCTTCATTCATACCATAAATTTCAAGATCAAAACACGAACCTGATCGCACATTACCACATTCATCTTGCTCAGATCATATTAACTTCACTTATCCGTCATCATTGAATAAAATGTGGTTTTCATCTGGTAAAGAGTGATATTTTATTACTTTTTTCATTAGCCTACTTTCACAGAGAAAATTTCGGGGCTCCGACCAGTAATCNTATGCAACTATATGAAGTAAACCATTTAACATATTAAACAATGAATTTAATGTATTAATAGAGTCTGTCTGAAATGTTGCCCACTTGCTTTTGCATTTGTTATCACCTCAAAAAGGTTGTCGGTCCAATTTCCGTCCAACCCTGTGTACTCATATATAAATTTTTAATATTTTCAGATCACACTAATAACACAATATATAAATTTTCCATCATTGTTGTTTTAAAATAATTTTATACACTTAATGCAAAGAACTGGCATTTTGTGAATTTTTGCGGAAGACCCGGTGATGTTGTCATGTCTTGCCAACTTATGTTCAGCAAAATATTTATTTGCAATATATGTTAGGATACCAACATAATATACTTTGTGACTTTATTTCTTTACTCTCTTATAATATACTTCCTTCACAACTATCGCCGCGCTCATGATTGGTTATCATTCAGTGAAATTAATATTTTACATGATCTTCAATGATCACTTCATTTCTGATACGATTTTTACCCTTCATTCATACCATAAATATCAAGATCAAAACACGAACCTGATCGCACATTACCACATTCATCTTGCTCAGATCATATTAACTTCACTTATCCGTCATCATTGAATAAAATGTGGTTTTCATCTTGTAAAGAGTGATATTTTATTACTTTTTTCATTAGCCTACTTTCACAGAGAAAATTTCGGGGCTCCGACCAGTAATCTACCAGCATCCCAACAAAACACTATACTGAGAGATTTGCATCGCTTCACAGTTNCTACCAGCATCCCAACAAAACACTATACTGAGAGATTTGCATCGCTTCACAGTTGGATTCTTAAGGCTCTATCGGATCCCTTGTGTTTGTGTTGGCGAACATAATGCTAAACAGGGAGCTCTCCATGAATTTAGCTTTCATGTGTGTTGTGGTGTGAACCATGAAATTGTTCCCACAAACGAGTTTGAGCAAAATGCTGATTCATTTATTAGACATATCACTGGACATAAAGACACGCCTCATCTTATGATCATCTTACGAACATAGTCAGCATTATAATGTAAATTATCTGCAAGATTTTAAGTCCCATGCAATTCTTCATACCCAAAGAATTCGCAGCAGCTACGAAGAATATGGAATTACTCTAACCAGGTTCTTCCGCCTCCTGGTCCCGTGAATGAATAAAGCAAGAAATCTAACNACGAAGAATATGGAATTACTCTAACCAGGTTCTTCCGCCTCCTGGTCCCGTGAATGAATAAAGCAAGAAATCTAACGACGGAATGATGAAGCACAACAGTGGCCGGAAGTAGGACGAAAGTAAACTACTTTTCCGTCTTTCTGGAAATGAACTCTCCGAAATACTGTTCGAGCATCTGAGCCCCAGTTGACGTAGTGGAACCGGAGCAGAAAAAAAATCGGGGAATTGAGAAATGTGTAAACGGGTGGAAATCGTCATATATAGACCGAATATGACTCTCATTGTCTTTCCAAAGTTATAAAGCGAACAGCAGCCAGATATATTCGACAAGATCGAGCAAGAACAGATCTGCATATTGGTTATCTCGCAGCTGCACAATAAATGTGTTTGGATACGGATATAGTCGTCTGTGAATTAACAGGAATCCTTGATCCTAATCTTTGGAGACTAAAAGCCATTCTTTCGGCATTTGAATAGAAGCATAGGATTCTCTGCACTCTCATATATNTCCTAATCTTTGGAGACTAAAAGCCATTCTTTCGGCATTTGAATAGAAGCATAGGATTCTCTGCACTCTCATATAGCCATCGGGCATCATCTCATCGTATATGCATGTTTTCCTGTGAACATTTACACGAACGTCAATATTTGCACTCAAGTATTGAATATTGCTACTAGGATGCTTACTGCTTCCAAACTCACATGGCTCTACCATTATGAATATTGTTTATGTTTTCAAGTATAAAATTTTTAGATGCATCTTTGTCGCTGTTGTGACGGTGCTGGAACATCGTACATCCAGCATTAANTCCTAATCTTTGGAGACTAAAAGCCATTCTTTCGGCATTTGAATAGAAGCATAGGATTCTCTGCACTCTCATATATCCATCGGGCATCATCTCATCGTATATGCATGTTTTCCTGTGAACATTTACACGAACGTCAATATTTGCACTCAAGTATTGAATATTGCTACTAGGATGCTTACTGCTTCCAAACTCACATGGCTCTACCATTATGAATATTGTTTATATTTTCAAGTATAAAATTTTTAGATGCATCTTTGTCGCTGTTGTGACGGTGCTGGAACATCGTACATCCAGCATTAANTTTTCAAGTATAAAATTTTTAGATGCATCTTTGTCGCTGTTGTGACGGTGCTGGAACATCGTACATCCAGCATTAATATCAGCACAGATAATTCTACGCCCTAACACAGGGTAGATCAACGAGGGAAATGATGCTTACCGTGTTGGTGATCCATTCGACGTAAGTCGTCGAGGGCGTTGGTACCGATGCGGCTGCGTAGATTGGCATGCGAGCACAGACTGTCGGCGTGGAGGCGTGAAACTGCCCCCACCGACGCCTCCCTCCCCTTCTTCCAACGTGTATGGATGGCGTCTAGCAACCGTCCGATGCCACCTTAGAAGTCATCAAGATTTGAATATTTGAAGATTTAGCGCATTCGGCCATAATCGGTATTGATTTTCTGCGGAAGACACGGTGTTGTGTACACGTGTGAAATAAATGTTAGGGTTTTGGGTTTTCCCCTGAGTTTCCTGTTCTGTTAGTAAATAAGATGTCGCACTGCAGGGGAGCGCAGATGGTTGAGTTAGGGGACTAGAAGAAACAGAAATAGAGAACATAAAAGCTGAGTTTGATGACGTGGTTACAACGAAGTTGGGTTATTACAACAAAAATCCGGTAGTGTTGAAATTGACAGATCACGAGCCCATGTGTTCGATCCCGTACAGAGAGCCTCCCCCTAATGTCCTTATATTCAAACAAATTTTGGTGGAATTAAAACAAGAATATATTATTGAAGACTCGTACAGTGCGTGCGTGAGCCCGTCAATTCTCATTCCGTAAGAACAGCCAGGGAAATACTCTCTGATTAATGACTATAGGTTAGTCACTGAAAAAATGTATAGCGGTCCATACACAATTACGGCATAGACACGGTGTTTCTGTATTTGTGTATGACCAGAATATTTCACAATTTTGGACCTTCATTCTGCATTTTTGCTATGTGTGTTACACCAAAATTCTAGATAACCTTTGGTATTTGTACCCTTTGGGTCCTTTATGGGTAGAAACATTTGCGATGGGGGTCAACTGTGGCCCTCAAGCCATGTCGCCGGTTTTGTAACAAATTTTAGTAAAATATGTTCATGACTTTGTGTTCACGNCAACTGTGGCCCTCAAGCCATGTCGCCGGTTTTGTAACAAATTTTAGTAAAATATGTTCATGACTTTGTGTTCACATATATTGATTACGTGTGCGTATTGTTACGAATTTACTTTTAAGTCAATTCATACCTGAAAGGCGCTATTTGCGTAGCTCAATAATGAGTCATGATTAGGTAGAGCACAACAGTATAAGATGGAGTTTATTTAACATAAATANTATTTGCGTAGCTCAATAATGAGTCATGATTAGGTAGAGCACAACAGTATAAGATGGAGTTTATTTAACATAAATATTATTCAATAACTATTTATGTTACTATTGATCGGGGAAGCTTAAATGGAATACCAAGATGCTAATTAATTATATTTAAAATTATTTCCTCACGCCATTGCTATTACACTCTAATTGAAAAGTCCCCACCCTGTTCATGTTGCCAGAGGCTGATTCTAGGAGGCGGTTAACNCATTGCTATTACACTCTAATTGAAAAGTCCCCACCCTGTTCATGTTGCCAGAGGCTGATTCTAGGAGGCGGTTAAGGACGGCCGGACACACCTATCTTCAGTGGTCTTCTCGTTCCAGTAACCCGACGACAAAAGATGCCGCTCCCGGTGTTNGACGGCCGGACACACCTATCTTCAGTGGTCTTCTCGTTCCAGTAACCCGACGACAAAAGATGCCGCTGCCGGTGTTACGCTGGCCTATATCGGGCGCATTGTTTAATATTTTCGGTGCCGTTTACTGGCCGGTGGAGGGGATTTCTGCAACTGTCTTTCGCAAGTTGTTATTGCAATCACGCTCGTGCCCTGGTTCAGTGTTTTAAGGCGTGATCAGGCAGGCCGTTCAGTTAAGGCATGATAACTTCATAACAGTATACAGTAACACCTTAGAGGGGCACCTGGCCCACATACGTTTATGGTTAAATGCTTTGCAAGAAGTTGGGTTGACAGTGAACCCTGACAACATTAGTTGGGCAGAACAGCATGTCAAGTATCTAGGTTTCATAATTTCCGATGGTCAGTTGTGTACTCACCCAGAGAAAATTAAAGCCATTGTGAATTTTTCAATTCCTGAAAACGTGAGAAGGGTTCGGCGTTTTTTAGGCCTGGCAGCTTTTTACGGGAAATTTATACCGAATTGTTCTAATATTCTAGAGACTTTAAATTTATTAAATAGAAAACACACAGAGTTTATGTGAGTTGACGACCAAAAAAAAGCGTTTCAGACGTTAAAAACAGTTTAACACAGCTGCCAGTTTTGCAATTGCCGAATTTTTATGAGAAATCTTATGTTAATTGCGACGCAAGTACTGTTGCTTTAGGAGAGGTGCTCAGCCAGAAGAAAGGTGGTGATTTTGTTCCCGTGGCGTACGCATGCAGTGTCTAGCTTGCATATGGGGAATGGAACATTTTATTGATTATTTAAGACTACGCGCCGTTCGAGTTGTTAACGGACAACCAAACTTTAAGTTGGCTGTTGAAATCGAATAAACCAAATGGATGGCTGGCGCATTGGCTAGTAAGACTATCTCGTAATAAATTTGATGCTCACGTTATCAATATCAAAGATAATTCGGCAGCTGATGTGCTGTCGCGTATGTTTTGCAGCGAAGAGTTTGAGATGAATGTAGGTGATCAAAGTGAAGCACAGAAAATTAACTTATTAATATAAATAGTGTCAGATTATGTTGATTCCGCACAATTTTTAAATACGTAGCAAAATTTTCGTGATGTTTTTGCAGACATTAAGAACTCCAGAAAAATGACGTAGAATGCCAGCAAATGATGTCAAATCTAGATCAGTCAAGGTACGTAGTTTATAAAGAGTCAATTGGCAAATGGTCGAAAAAAGTACAATTTCGTGTTTGTACCAGTTAAAATAAGACAGATGGTGTATAATAATTACCCGGAATCCTTTTTCGGGGGGCATGTAGGCCGAGATAAAACCATTTCGTGCATGACTGAGACTTTTACGTGGCCTGATGTGCGAGAAGACAATGCGACACGCGTAAAGGAATGCAGTCCGTGCCAGCAAGACAAGCCGAAAAATCAAAAGCAGAAAGGAAAGTATTCCGGTTCTCCCGTTAAGTTTGTATGGGAAATGGTGTACTCGGACGTTTATGGGGTTTTTACCGCGTAGTAAATCTGGTTACGTCTTCGTGTTGGTTGCAATCGACAGTTTCAGCAAATTCAGTTAATTCTCTTCATTGTGGACAATTAAAGCTGTTGAAATTTGTAAAGTAATTTTTCATCATCAGTTTTGCGTATTGTATCACCTGCGTTTGTAGTCACAGACAATGTGTCGTATTTTCTGTCGCAAGAATTTCGCGACTTTGTTCACATGGGGAGTAAAGTTAATAAATACGTGCCGTAATACGTTGTCTTACCAAGGCAAACTTGGTGGAAAGAGTCAACCGGAACATTAAAGTGGGCCTGCATTGTTTCCAGTTAGGGACACAGAGAGAGTGGGACATCATTTTGTATTATCTTTTTTTTTTTGTGTTTTAACAACGTATTACTCGTACATATTGCTCACAAGCGAACTCCATCTTAAGTCTTTTTGGGAAGGCATATTTTAAGTCCTCTTTTAAATGCATGGTCATTGCAACCATTGTATATGGAAAATGTAGCTAACAGAGATTTGTTAAAATTGTGGGAAGAAATTATGCAAAATTTACTTATTCACCACAAGAAAATGGAAGACAAGATGAATTTACAACGTAAAGATGATATGTTCCATAGCGGTGATTTGATTGTGGTTCAAATACTTTTTCTGAGCTCTAAAATTAATTATTTTAGTTCAAAGTTATCGTCGCAGTGGACCGGGCCATTCAAAATTGTGCGATTTTAAACACGAGTTTTTTTACTTATTTCTCAGTTACAACTTTAACATAAGGAGTTTAAAGTCCATATAAGCCACGCCAAGGGATTTGATGGTAAAGTGGATTAAAAGAGCCCTGCCCTAGCCCTATGGAAAAGTGTATTATTGTGTGTTATGTAATACTACATTAATTTTATATATATTAGTATGTATAAAGGATTTTATTAAATGTGCAAAAAAATTGTAATCTATTTAAAGAAAATAATTTCTTTATAAAATTTAAGAATTATAAATATTTAAAAGAATGTGCCAATTTACCCCATGATAAACAGTATTATAGGAAATTTTTGTTGTAAAAATAACCAGTTGATATTAGCCGAATTTATTACAGTCGTCCTTGTGTGTTTGAGGAACCCGGAAAGAGAGTTCAAGAAGCAAAGAAGGTCTATGAGGGACTGTGAGATTGTGCTGGCAACCCGATAGCGACTAGGACTGGTCACACGAACTCGCTTTCTGCGGAACGCGGCCTGACCACACTGACGCTTGGAGGAGGGGAGGAGATGTGACGATGCTGTAGTACCGTATATCCAGCATTAATATCAGCGAAGAAAATTTTGCATGCTAACACAGGGATAGATAGACGAGGGAGATTAGACTTACCGTGTTGGTGACCCGTTCGACTTAAGTCGTCGTGGACGTTGGTACCGACGCGGCTGNAAGATCTGAATGTTACTGGACTCTAGTCCTACGAAATTTTCTCGGATGTTCCTCAATAACCTGGTCAACGTGTTTCCCGACTATAAAAGGGGTCTTCTTTCATCTTGGGAGAGAGAATGGATAGTGACCTCACGATGAGAACATTATAACTTGGCAGAAGGCATATCCTGGCATTTTTTTATGGTATTTTATAGGGTATGTATAGGGAACAATTTTAAGATTTTTTTTTTTTGTATTCTATAATTTTTCAATGTTACAATATTTGGGATAATTGTCTATTGCTATCGGAGCCCATTATTATATGTAACTTCATATACCTTTTAAAATATAATAGTAATGAATTTTGAAGCTTGTTTGTCTATTTGTAATTTTATAATGCATGTAATTTTATAAGGCAGTACATGAGTAAAAGAAAATAATAAGCCCTGTAATATAGGAAAAGAAAACTACCAGTTTGTTGAATAATTTCTCACAATTTTAGGAGCTAATTATCTTGTATTCCAATTCATATCAGGGGTTAGTTGAATTGTCGCAATTTGCTTTTCAGGGAATGACTGCACACAATGGTTCTGGTATTCTCGAAGTTTGTTTCTACAGACATCCTCACAACCGTACAGTGACTGGTGTTAATTATCTTAGTCAAAAAGTTTCAAGAGACATTTTATGTTGGAAGACTTTTGCAATTAATGAACTTGTTGCTACTAATAGTTATGTGGTTGCTATTTCTCCTAATCCAGTTTTGTATTCTCGGCGTAGGCTTAAGTTTGAGCTGGGAGATGCGATTTGGATTTTTAGGATGTTGGTTGGTACGAATGGTGATGTTCGTGTATTAGGTCATGTAGAGTATGTGTATTTTGCTTAATAAAGTGTATGATGTAACAAGTGGTTTTATTTCTCCACCCCAGATCCCGTTAACATTTCCGAAAACAGGATTGACCTTGAACGTCAGTTGCAAGTTTAACTCTGCTGCTTAAATATTTTTGGTGAAACTCATTTTACTTAAATGAGTGGAATGGAAGGAATGGGAGTTTAAGGTCACTCTCTTGGAGATAGGGGCTAGTGTGGTCGTCAGGTATGTAGACACATAACATGCAGTTCGTTTGCATGTCAGATTAATAAGGGGTCTTTAAGTTAGTTGATTAGAGAAAAATTAAGAGATTTAGATAATTTTATGCGGGCTCACCGATGCTTAGATTTTAACTGTGATCTGTTTTTAATTGAGCATGTTAAACCTAAAATTGGAGAGTTCTATCAGATGTTCAGAAGGTAAAAGTTTAAATAAATTTGATTATTTTGAAAAGCTTTACGCAATAAATGTTGTATTTTAATGAGAATCAGCTTCCTTTCTTTATGATTTATATGCTCCCTAATTAGAAGTTAAGGTGTTTATTAAGTTTTGAGTATTTAAACAAAGTCGTTGGTTCTATTGTCACATCCATAGTAGGCACTTGACTGCCCTGTAGGGGACGGAGACTAAATAGTGTATGATCCTGGTGTTTGACGTCATAGTTTATTTAAGCGAGTAGATATTTGTTTTTGCTGCCTCATTTATTTATTATTTATCTGAGCTGCGATCCTAAACAAGAGTGTTGCGGTGCATGCTGCGGATAGGGTAATGTTTAGACGTTTGGGCTCGTATCGTTAAAATATAATAAGGTTCAATTATAAATATGGAAAGAATATTTACACTCATGGTTTACAGCACTTGAAATTTTGGCACCGTCTTGATGTATGAACCAGTTCAGCAACTGCAAGTCTGTTGTAAACCTGGTATCTGTAATTTTTTTCACATGCACAAATCTATTGTTATTCCTACCAGCATCAGAGATGTGGATTCTTTTTCTGAGAGCATGAATTATTCACGAAGACTTCAATGCATCAATTCAAAACAAGCGATTTCTCCAGTCAGACAGCCAGATGTGAAAGAGCATACTGTCGATGTCACACGCTCGTGAGTGTGCCCTCTCCTGCGAAGCCTCGCCATCTGAACAATGTGTCAAAGAGTCTGGTTCCGTAACAATGATCCCCTGTCGACGACGTGCTGCCGCAAAGTATGTCCCACTGGTGCATGTGACGCCAGTTCTGCTGTCTTTAGTCCTGCTACCATCGACCCTGAAGTCGCCAAGCCAGAATTATTCGAGACATCAATGGGACGATAGCATGGTTAACACTGTAATGGTGCTACAGAGAGTGCCCCATGCATCCTCCAGAGGCATATGTAGGAGTAAATAAGGAACTGCTGTTTTTGTTAATGTATGGCTTGCTGTCTTATAATAACTTATTTTAATACCTGTAGACTACTTTTTTAGTTTCATTATATTTTTGCTCATTTCCTGTCATGTGTAGAATAAATCTTGTATCAAAATATGTGATTTTACTTCTGTACGATCCACTTCTGTTTATGATAACATTCTTCATAGCTGAAAACACTCATATGTGAAGTTAATTTATATTCTTGTTCTGTGGACAATAATTAACGAAATTTGCAAATTTTAGTGGAATGGAGAGATTTGGGCAGCTCTCAACATCGAGGCTTGAGAGCCGATTGCAAATTTGAAATTATGAAAGTTTTGTTAGTTGTTATACGTTATTAGCATTTTATATGTCTGCATTATACGCATCATGTGACTGGTATGTGGGTTGAGGTGACATAGTCTGAAATTTCTCAAAGATGGTCTCAAGAGGTGTGGGGGAGATTAAACCAAGGGAAGAGAGGAAGGTTACACCAGCATCAGCAGTGCTGACACATATGTGTTAATTAGTACAAGTTCTGGGAGAAAATTACTTTGCAGCATAGTAAATTGCATCATAACGAACAGCAATTTCATATTTTTATCAGGATTGAGAGGTTATTAATAATTGTAATACTAATTGTTGGGAAATCCCGCCCTCTGGTTATGTTACTGATGAGTGGCAAGTTTGTAGCATGACTGCGAAATGATTGAAGTGTGTTTTTGATATGATTTAGATATATTTGATTTATCTGAGATGTGTTTCGTGAATGTGTTAGGCATTTTCTCTTGGCGTGATCTACAAAATGAGTGGAGTTTTGAACGAAGAAAGCTGAAATATTGATGATTTTGACCATATAAATGTAGTATGGGGCAGTAAGTGCTGACAAATGATTGGCTGGTCAAAATCTGCAAAAGGTCATAGTGTTTGAATTTCAGTAGGTAGCAGTCAGGTCCAAATGGGATTATTAATTCGTTGACGGATGTTGTAGAATGTATGTATATACTACAGCTGCCAGTTGTGATGAATTTGCAATGTTGATTGAGGATCCATCAGCAGAGTTAGCGACCGCTCCAGCCGTAACAAATACCTTAGTTCATGTGGCAGATGTGCCATCAACGTCTTCGGCTGAGTCATCAACTCGTCATCAGTGTAGCTACTGCATATGACCTTCGCATATCGCTTCATTGCTTCGCGGCACGAACACAAGTAAGTTTATAGCTCTAGTCGCGTAACATACCTGTGTGACTGCGAAGGACGCAACCTCGAATATAAATATATGTAAAGGTGTAATAAATCTTTCAGTAGGACTTCAGTGCTGGTTTTGCTGTAAGCAGCTCACAGTCTTCAATTTCTGTTGCCATGAAGTCTGCAGTTGTCTGAACAACACATCACCCACTTTACACCAATGCGATATGTGTTGTAGTTTATTTCAAGCACAGGCAATTTGAGTGGACACATTACGTTTTGTGAATCTGTTGAAAGAAAATGCGCTGTTACAACAAATTTTCCAAGTGTATCGTGTTAGTGAGGTATGTTAAGAGCTAACATTTCCAGCATGTAAAGAGCATTGTGATATAGAGTTGAGTTGAGAGATTTGGGCGGCTCTTAAAGACAAGATCTTGAGAGCCGAGATGAGTTACAGACCTCTGATTTCAGTAGGTCTACTGAGTTCCCAATGCTACTGCAGAAATTCGATTGTGAACCAGAACAACCTATGTATCTTAGTTTATAGTGGTGGTCATTTGCAAATATACTGGTTATGTGATTGTTACATGCAAGTTATTCTGATTTGTGATTTGGTATTTGTATGTGTTACAATATAGTAATACAGTAGATTGGTGTTTTGCACTTTAAAAAATAGTACAGTGTGGTGTGTATGTATATACACACAGTCTGGTCAAAAGTATCCAGACACCCTATGTGAAACTGTCCTATAAGCGTCCCTCGGATATACTGCCCAGTAGTGGATATTAATATGGGAGGTTGCCCATCAGCAGACATTAAAAGAAAATGTGCCCACCTTTGGGATTTTTTACAACTCTAACCCTGTGGAGGTCTTCCCACCAACCAGGTGTAGGGACATCTATAGGGGAATGGCCGACCATTCTTGCTGCAGTGCTGTAGCAAGTGAAGTAAGAGATATGGGTCATTGGGGTCTGGCATGACATCACCGTTCCAGTTTATCCCTGATGTGTGCGATGGGGTTGAGGTCCGGTCTCTGAGCTGGCCAGTCCATTTCCGTAATCCTATTATCCACACACTAATCACGAACAGACCGTGCTTAATGGGAGGGAGCACTGTCATATTGAAACACACACTTTATCGTCTCCGAAATGGCTTCCTACCATAGACAACATGCAGCCAGTCAAAATGTCCTTATAGACTCCCGGCTGAAACGTGCCCCATAGTATCAAGAAAATACCAAATATCTCCCATGAAAATCATTCCCACCCTCTCACCCCTCCAGAATTTCACCAGGGGCACTATACAGGCAGGCATATAACGTTCATCTGGCTTTCGCCATACACAAACCCTCCCATCGGATTTCCACAAGGTATAGCATGAACTCTTTGTACAACCGAACGCAGCGCTTTGCATTCACCTGCTGAATGCGTGTTTTATGGGCAGGTGCCTCAGATTTTAACTCAAGTTCTCGTAACTC
The DNA here is from genome assembly GCA_002778355.1 of Clitarchus hookeri. Taxonomy (NCBI): domain Eukaryota; kingdom Metazoa; phylum Arthropoda; class Insecta; order Phasmatodea; family Phasmatidae; genus Clitarchus; species Clitarchus hookeri. The sequence goes on from NQII01003687.1 coordinate 86,960, forward strand.
TGTGTGCACTCCCATTGTGCAAGATGCACAGTTAATGGCACAGCGAAATTCGCATTGGCATGCGTTGTTCCCGTACAATCTTCTTCAATACTCGACTGTCCCTGTCGATCAACACGCGTGACAACCTGACAGAGTTTTTGTTACGATTGTGCCTTCCTGTTTCCACTTCACAATCACATTCCCAATTGTTAACTTGGACAACTTGAGAAGGTCTAAAATTACCCTGTCGGATTGCTGATTGACATGGCAACCAATAACTACTTCATGTTCAAAGCCACAGAGCTCCATTGCTCCACCCGTTTTCAGGTATCGCGTAGCACTGGTCAGCATCGAGCCCTATACCCTATTATATAGTGGCAGCGGCGGTCATTTACGTTTACAGAGGGATGTCCGGGTACTTGTACACTGACATGTCAAAAAGGCATCGGATGAGGTTCTAGTACCATGTAGGCCCTCCTATAGCATGGCGAAGTGCAGCAACTCGTCGTGGCATCATTTCCAGAAGTGGACGAAACACCCGTGGAGAGATTTTGTCCCATACCTTCTGAATAGCTACCCAGAGCTCCCGGCTATCAGTAGGTGCAAGATATTGGGTGCGAATGAACCTCCCCACCACGTCTCATAAATGCTCTGCAGGGTTTATATTGGGCGAACGAGGTGGCCACAGCAGTCGTTGATACTCTCCAGAATGTTCCTCGAACCAATTGGGAACAACTTTGGGCCACTGACATGGGCATTATCCTGCTGGAAAAGTCCATCGTTGCAGATTAAGTCCATGAAGAGATACAATGCAACGTCATGACTAGCACTCATCCACTCATGCGATGTCAGAGCTCAACTGATACAAGTCTGGGCACTTACAAGACGTAGTGTTACGGTGGTGGCTTTACGTGCTGCTATCCGATGACTTTTGGCATGTCAGGGTGTCGATGTATGACTGACACACTAGTTCTATGATACGTAATATACAGCACCAATACATTTGAGAGAGGATGACTACATCGACTTTTCAAGGACGTTTACCATCCTATGAAATTGTTTTATATGTTTTGTCCGATATACCATAAGGCCTTTTCCACACCAGGCGTGAACGCCTCCTAGATTCGTCATACAGTGACGATGCGTATACGCTTGGTAGTTTACACAAATATCGTATTTCAAGCATATAGAATTCGGACTGCAGCTTCTTAAGTAGAATTAATGATGTCTAGTGACAGACAAGGGTTGGGAACATCCTTACCCTGAACGAAATGTTAAAAGGAGATTATTTATTGCTGCAATAAACTCTTCGAAGATGTCGCGCAATTTCAAACATAGAAAAAAAAATTTATTCTAAATTTTTGAAATTTTGAATTCATATATTTAAAGACATAACACTAATATGCGGGAATCTGTACCATTTAAATATTCCATTTAGGTTGTCCCTATAATTATGAAATAAAAACTGATATCATATTAGTTGTTAGTTGGTCCAAGAGAGTGCCAAGCAACATTCTGATATCTGGTCGATATTGAACGCTTCAGCTTTAAACGTACGGCGATCTTGATTATAAATGAACGTAAATTACTTTAAGCTTTATGTACAATGTGTTTTAGGGATTTCATCAATAACTCGAAATGTCGTTTCTCAAAAATGAAATGAGGCTTGTGCATTCTCATACTACGACCCAATCATTTGTAATTAAATACGAATAAATGACACAATTGCAAAATAATGGCAGTGCGTTGTATTACTTACATTTTATGCACATATGTTTTAATGCTTATAAATTATGTATATTATTATTTTTATTATAGACAATATATATTATATGTTATAATGAATATGTAGTATCAAGTGTTTTTATGTCATTACGCTTTATGTTTGTAAATAACTATATATCCTGTTCATTTCCAGAGCTATCACTCTCCATACTTTTTTCTGCTACATTCTTTCGCAAATGTATCGCTAATCTGTAGTCATACTAACATGTATTATTTCAACTATTTGCTCGAATTTTATCAGTATATTTCTCTAATTCTTATTACACCAGCACTTCTGCCCTCTCCCTCGCACGCCTAGCGACTGACAGTGCAATACGCATCTCGTCATGCAGCTTAGATGTAATGTCGAAAACAATACGCTGACGCATCGATTCACAGCATGGGCGTCTGCACGCAAGCGTATAGTTTGCGATGTAGCGTCTATGACGATACGTTTTTATGACGCATATATTTGAAAACTATTTGTTATAACGTAANGCATCGATTCACAGCATGGGCGTCTGCACGCAAGCGTATAGTTTGCGATGTAGCGTCTATGACGATACGTTTTTATGACGCATATATTTGAAAACTATTTGTTATAACGTAATTATTTGTGCTTCAGACTGAAAAAAATAATTACTGATTAAACATGATGTTATCGATTTAACTAATTAGCCTATTATCATCTGCATGGGTGCAAATAATTTTGATGAAATTCTTAAACGGTAAGATGGTTTGTGGTTCTTGGTGTATCGTTGAAAGCGATATCATTAAAGATGCAACTAGAAATAAATTCAAAACTTGTAATCCATGTCCCTTAACTGGGACTCGAACACAGAACGCCTTGTACCGTAATCTGGCGTGCAAGCAATTACATTACAGAGTAGGATTCGGAGAATCAACTTCAGTCTAAAGGTTTGGTGGTATGGGTTTACCAACTTGGAATATTTACAGGGACATAATTTTGAAAACAAGTGTATCAGTCTCTTAAATCATGTAACTCTACTTGCCCTACCGCAGTACTACTTGTGTGCAGAATTTGGAGGTTTCCGAGATTTGGCATAGAGGCTTTAATTTCTCAGTTGGCACTATCGTACAAAAAGGCCTAAAAAAGACTCTTTACAGGCATACATTATGCATCTAATATACACTCTCAACATAAAAAGTTTGGTTTAAATTTGTCAAATTATTTAATAGATATAATAAATTTATAGAAATAATCTATATTGCACCATTAAAAAAAAAATAGTTTGACACACTTAAATTATGCATGCTTTCATGGTCTATTGTAGTAGTACTTGTAAAAAAAATTTGGTGGGAATTAGATGATTGTTTCCCGAGATATGGCATAATTGATGCATTTTATCACCTTACACTATCTTACAAAAGGTGGCAAAAGATTATCACTACAAATATTTTCGATGCTTCTAATTGTAAGCCCAGCAAACAAATTTTGACTGAAATTGTTTAATCTGTATAGTTAATATGAAAAACCTATCTAAATGTCATAAATGACAGCCATGCTATAAATAAAGGCAGACGCACTTTAAACATGGCCGACTGTAGGACTACTTGTTTGCAAAGTTCCGTGAGAAACGGTTGATTGATCCCGGAAAGGGAAAATAAAAGCTCAATTTTTAATGTGGCGTTGTCTTCCTTACTGGAAAACAAAACGGTTATATATTGGCAAATTCTTTGTTTGTCAAAGATACTTATATGTATTAAATTAGGTTGAAATTGTTTGGGATATACAAAATACTAACCTTAAATATTTACATGGCTGTTATGTAGAAAATATGTTGCCACCTACTTACGTCATAAACTAAATGGAGTATAGAAGTACAACTTTTCGTCTAAATTTGGTGGGTATCAGTTAATTGTTTTCCAAGATAGGGCACGAATGTCTGACTAACCACTTTATGAATTATTTCAATTTATTCGTGCATAGACACTGCCAACATACAAAGTAACGTTGAAATTGGTTACAGTGTTCCATTCTATGCTAAAATATTAATATGGCCGCTTTTTTTANTGAATTATTTCAATTTATTCGTGCATAGACACTGCCAACATACAAAGTAACGTTGAAATTGGTTACAGTGTTCCATGGATATAGCATTCTATGCTAAAATATTAATATGGCCGCTTTTTTGAAAATAAGTGTTGGACCCTCTTAAAACTTAGTCTGTTTACATGGCGTATGCTACCACAGTACTACTTATTTGCAAACTTAGGTTGGAATCGGTTGATGGTTTCCTTAGATATAACAAAACTGTATGAACTATAACAGAAATCTGAAAAAATTCTCAGACACTTTCAGGAAAAGACGACTGAAACTAAGGTCAGATTCTCAGTATGAACAATGATAGACTGACTAAACGAATTCTCAGTCTTGCCCTATCTTACAAAGTCAAGAATAATTGGCTAACTGAAATTGAAAAAGACTTTAAACAAATAAATATCAGAAAAGACACTATGCAGCACAGATCTACATTAAGAACATATACCTACAAATATAAATTTGCCGATAAACTTAAACCCGAACCAACAAAACCTGGACAGAAGAAAGCAAGAAAAATCTCAGCGAGAAGATGAAACCATGTATTGGGAGAATAAGAAAGCACATATATCTGCTATAGGACATTCACTTACTTCTCACTTTTCTGAAACCCTGCTAAATTTCTACTTTTGGTTACCGTTAACGTATCCTTCCGCTGCATGTAAACGTAAACACTATCGTGTAACTTCTATGTTTGAACTATCAAATGCCTTGTTAACTGTCTTCAGCTATTCAAAGAATTCTGTCATATTTCAAAAACAATTTCGTGCGAATGTTCATATTTTAGGCTTATAAACACATTTAAGTCAACTTTATGACTTGTTAATAATGTCTGTATTGACAATTGTCCTTACGGGTATTATTTAAAAAATTTTACATATTTGTTATACACGACATAACACATTACATTAATACACGTTAATATTTTGCTGCGACTGTATTTAACCCTGTCACAACTGCTGAAGAATTACTAGTACTTAACCTCTTGTTATTAATATGTATTCGGTGTTTATTTCGTTTAAAGAACGGCCTCAGTTGGAATATATACTCAAACGAAGGAACAACCAGTTCAACGAAAAGACACAGTAAATTCAAGCACGCAACTCGTGTCGCTTTTATTTTTTTACGTAGCAGCGACAAACTTAAAAGATAGAAATGAACATGCACACAACAAGGCCTACCATAACTTTTAATCCGCTCATATTCTGTGCATTGCGTACGTACTGTTTTATAGGTTTATTTAATTATTTATTTTAATTTATCTGGCTGGGCTTACTATTTGTTGCGATTGTGGCAAACATTCAAATCACAGAAACGTAAGCACGTTACCCAGTTTTGTTTCAAACACCTAGGGCAAAGTCAACACGTCGAGATAAATAAACACACGTCACTTTCAAAAAATTAATTTCGTCAAATAACAGTGCATTGTTATAATGTATAACCCTCGCACATCCAATATTTGTAATCAAACACACGTGCACACCGGCAACAATACTCTTTCACACAACAGTGGTCACGACGCACGTTACAGTGTATGTATTCCCGTCATGGAAAACAGATTTATCACAATATCGTAACTTGCCTAGGCAGGATTAAAAAAAAACAATGAGTAAACGCTTGATGTAGTAAATTAAAATGTTTTTCTCAACAAGAGAAATTAATGCTTCATTCAACAACACGCCATGTCATGCTGCCAGTCGCCACTTCTGCCAACTTCGGATTTGTAATCATCCCGCAATCACATCTAAATATATAATAATAAATATTCGAACAGTAAAATCTCGTTCCAGTTGTATATTCCAAATTCAAAATACATAATTTTTGCTGTTATAAGTATTAAATATGCTAAAATTTAAAACATGAAAATTTCCCTGCTACTGCTAGCGGTGCGAAACTTCCGAAGAGAGAATGAGAGAGAGAGAGAGGGAGGGAGGGAGAGAGAGAGAGCGACAGCGACAAGCTCCGCTTTGCTTATTCAAGTTCTTCCTCGGTTGAAAAAAATCACCATGTCACCTGTGCCTAAACACAGTATAAAGCGCTGATATTTTTAACTGCAATAATGAAATATGTTCCCTTCAGTGCTACCTATAAGTTTAAATACGTATATCAATAGGCAACGTTTAATTTACAAATAGCATACCAACAAACTATGATAAAACAATATTCTAACATTGAACTATTTCTTACTAGCCGTTGCCAACACATCACTGTTCTCACTGTTTTTAATTCCACTGCTCTCACTGTTTTCAATTCGTATTTAATACGAAATAAATATTAAATGTTATAGAAGATAATATGTTAAAGTTTCATTTATTCAATATTACACTTAAAAGTTGATCAAATTGTTATATATTAGCTGTAGACATTATTTAAAACACAGGTTGACATGTTTTTACAAGGGAAAATTTTTTAATGTTAATTTCAAAACATCCAAATAAATCATGAATGGACTACAAATAAATCCAATTGTTCTTATTTGGGCATACAGCTGTAAAAATAAAGTTTAATTTTTTCATATGGCATTTTTTACAAAATGGTGGAAGAAAGAGACCCTGTGCAGACACATTACATTTTTCAATAGACACTGGCAGCATACAAAGATAGGTTTAAATTTATTTCATTATTTGGTAGATAGTGCATATTAAAATAAAATATTAATATGCCCGCCATTTAAAAATAGTTGTCACACTAACGTATAGCATTTGTTTACATGGCCTAATATAGTACTAATTGTTTCCCAAATTTGGTAGGAATTGGTGGATTCTTTTCCTAGATAAGACAAAATTTCATATATTCATTTCGTATAATCTGACTAAATTGCGTACATACACATTTTATTGTTATAAATGTACTGCCAACATACAAAGTAAAGATCAAATTAATAACTGGCATTCATAGATATAGAATACTAAAATCAAATATTTATATTACCACCATTTTGAAAATAGGTGTCTGGCAGGAAAAACATGTAAGTTTAGATGACCACCTACTTTAGAATTACTATACTGTATAATTTGGTAGGAATTGGCTAATTGTTTCCCGAGAAATTAACTAAAAAGTAATTTTTCATTTAGAACTACCTTCAAAAAAGGTTAAAAAAAGAGGCTTTTTACTAACACATTTCATGCTTGTAAAATATTCTTTCAGAATAACACATTTGGTAGAAACTGGCCTATCATTATAGTAGATATTCGAAATAACCATACATTTTTTACATTTTTGCCATTTTGAAAATAAGACACTTTTCCAATTTAATTTCATATATGAACATGACCTGCAATACTATTACTTAAATGCTTAATATTTCTGGAATCGGTTGTCTAGTTACCAAAATAAAACATATAAGCTATAAATATCCTGTTGCACTATCTTCCAAAATGGCTGACAAATAAAATTATTACTTTCCAAAGTTAATGCTTACTTCATTCACTGTCAATGTAAGATATTTGGTTTAAATCAGTAAAATAGTTCCCACGATATAAAATAAAGTTAGTATTTTTCATTTGACACTAAAAAATTTGGTTTAAATCAGTTTAATGGTTCTCTAGATATAACGGACTAGCTTTTTTATTTGTACTATTATCCAAAATAGTTGAGTAATAACAATCGTATTTTTAAAAATCAAATGCCCTTATCATGCTCTTGCAAGCTACCAAATTTGTTTTAAATAGGGTATATTGTTCTTGAGACATATCACAATGCCCAAAATGTTTAAATGATAGACATTTGGATAATATTTACCCTGTGTGCTTGAAAAATTGTAAAAGTCCGATGACCCTACTGAATACTATTTGTGGACCTAGTTTAGTAAAATGCAGTTGCCGTGTTTAAAAGTTATTAGAGGGGCACATACACTATAGATTGTGAAATTTGCATCACCCAGAAAGAATGGCCTGAATGAATCCAAACTCAAAGAGTGTGTAGAATAGTGTAACAGCAATAAGTGATCACGATTGCAGAGAGATGGCGTACACGTAGGCATGGCAGAGCTCTCCTTGTGTGACCGGAAAGGTCGGTGTTACACCAATCTCAGTCAGTGAAGAGATGTCAAACGAAGTGAAAGTAAGTACCAGGATGCTTCGTCGACGCCAAAGAGTGCCATATCAGCATGCAAATGAGTTCAACCGGCGCAGAATGATTGTTCTCCGGGATATGGGTTTGTCATTCTGTGACATTTCGGCTCGTACAGGGCATGCTGCTATGAAAGTGATGCGTGTGGGGCACCAATAGATAGAAGAGGATTGTATGCAGCGACGAGCAGGTACCGGACCACAGCACGGGATGACCGCTATCTTGTCAGCATGGCCGTAACAGTCCGTACAGTCTCGTCCACAGTGTTGGCTCGTTACTGGAGCACTCCACTGTCTCCGTCGACGGTTCGACGCCATCTGCTGCAGGATGGACTGGACTGGTGGCACGCATGCCATTGTGACGGCTCCCATTGTCCAGAAACCACAAACTCCCCAGACCACAATGGGCATGAGAACGCCGTCGCTGGCGTGCTGAGTTGCAAAATGTAGTGTTTTGAGACGAGTCCTACTACAACCTGTCCTACAGTGATGGTCGCATACGTGTTAGACGATACCGCGGTGACCACAATCTGTCATCCTGCATTGTGGAGAGGCAAAGCGGACAAACGCCAAGTGTGATAGATCGGACGCCATTGGATACAACATATGATCTCGACTCCTACGTATTGAGGGCAATCTTTAACAGCAACAGCTACATTAGGGAGGTTTTAGAGCGCGAGGTACTGCCACTAATTTAGGCAACTCCACATTCCATGTTTCAGCAGGACAATACCCGGTCAAATGTCGCGAGGAATGTGCATGCCTTCTTCAATGAACGACGGGTACCACTGCTTCCCTGGCCTGCACGTTCGCCTGACAAATCGACGATGGAACATATCTGGGATATGCTTGCTTGGCGACTTGTTTTTCACGGTCCTCCACTGTTAATGATTTACGGACTCGCATAAAAAAAAGTGGATGGAGATTCCCGAGGAACATATCCAGGTCTTCTTTTATTACATGCCACGACATTTCGGGGCTCTAATTGCAGCACGTGGGGGCTTCACACAATACTGAATTCTCAAGGACAGAGATCATGTACAGTTTTCCTAAATTCTAATCAATTGTGAATTGTCATGTACCTAATCTGAGGTATCAAGTTCATTTCAATAACATGCATTCTTCCTGGTGTATCATTTTTCACAGACCTTAGCGTATAGTCCAAACAGACATTCGTGTGATTGCATAAGCCTACCTTTCTCNTGATTTTAATTTATCTGGCTGGGCTTACTATTTGTTGCGATTGTGGCAAACATTCAAATCACAGAAACGTAAGCATGTTACCCAGTTTTGTTTCAAACACCTAGGGCAAAGTCAACACGTCGAGATAAATAAACACACGTCACTTTCAAAAAATTAATTTCGTCAAATAACAGTGCATTGTTTTAATGTATAACCCTCGCACATCCAATATTTGTAATCAAACACACGTGCACACCGGCAACAATACTATTTCACACAACAGCGGTCACGACGCACGTTACAGTGTATGTATTCCCGTCATGGAAAACAGATTTATCACAATATCGTAACTTGCCTAGGCAGGATTAAAAAACACAATGAGTAAACGCTTGATGTAGTAAATTAAAATGTTTTTCTCAACAAGAGAAATTAATGCTTCATTCGACAACACGCCATGTCATGCTGCCAGTCGCCACTTCTGCCAACTTCGGATTTGTAATCATCCCGCAATCACATCTAAATATATAATAATAAATATTCGAACAATAAAATCTCGTTCCAGTTGTATATTCCAAATTCGAAATGCATAATTTTTGCTGTTGTAAGTATTAAATATGCTAAAAATTTAAAACATTAAAATGTCCCTACTACTGCTAGCGGTGCGAAACTTCCGAAGAGAGAATGAGAGAGAGAGAGAGAGAGAGAGAGAGAGAGAGAGAGAGCGACAGCGACAAGCTCCGCTCTGCTTATTCAAGTTCTTCCTCGGTTGAAAAAAAACACCATGTCACCTGTGCCTAAACACAGTATAAAGCGCTGATATTTTTAACTGCAATAATGAAATATGTTTCCTTTAGTGCTACCTATAAGTTTAAATACGTATATCAATAGGCAACGTTTAATTTACAAATAGCATACCAACAAACTATGTTAAAACAATATTCTAACATTGAACTATTTCTTACTAGCCGTTGCCAACACATCGCTGTTCTCACTGTTTTTAATTCCACTGCTCTCACTGTTTTTAATTCGTATTTAATACGAAATAAATATAAAATGTTATAGAAGATAATATGTTAAAGTTTCATTTATTCAATATTACACTTAAAAGTTTATCAAATTGTTATATATTAACTGTAGACATTATTTAAAACACAGGTTGACATGTTTTTACAAGGGCAATTTTTTTAATGTTAATTTCAAAACATCCAAATAAATCATGAATAGACTACAAATAAATTCAATTGTTCTTCTTATTTGGGCATACAGATGTAAAAATAAAGTTCAATTTTTTCATATGGCATTTTTTACAAAATAGTGGAAGAAAGAGACCCTGTGCAGACACATTACATTTTTCAATAGACACTGGCAGCATACAAAGATAGGTTTAAATTTATTTCATTATTTGGTAGATAGTGCATATTAAAATAAAATATTAATATGCCCGCCATTTTAAAATAGTTGTCACACTAACGTATAGCATTTGTTTACATGGCCTAATATAGTACTAATTGTTTCCCAAATTTGGTAGGTATTGGTGGATTCTTTTCCTAGATAAGACAAAATTTCATATATTCATTTCGTATAATCTGACTAAATTGCGTACATACACATTTTATTGTTATAAATGTACTGCCAACATAAAAAGTAAAGATCAAATTAATAACTGGCATTCATAGATATAGAATACTAAAATCAAATATTTATATTGCCACCATTTTGAAAATAGGTGTCTGGCAGGAAAAACATGCAAGTTTAGATGACCACCTACTTTAGAATTACTTTACTGTCTAATTTGGTAGGAATCGGCTAATTGTTTCCCGAGAAATTAACTAAAAAGTTATTTTTCATTTAGCACTACCTTCAAAAAAGGTGAAAAAAAGAGGCTATTTACTAACACATTTCATGCTTGTAAAATATTCTTTCAGAATAACACATTTGGTCGAAACTGGCCTATCATTATAGTAGATATTCGAAATAAGAATACATTTTTTACATTTTTGCCATTTTGAAAATAAGACACTTTTCCAATTTAATTTCATATATGAACATGACCTGCAATACTATTACTTACATGCTTAATATTTCTGGAAGCGGTTGTCTAGTTACCAAAATAAAACATATAAGCTATAAATATCCAGTTGCACTCTCTTCCAAAATGGCTGACAAACAAAATTATTACTTTCCAAAGTTAGTGCTTACTTCATTCACTGTGAATGTAAGATATTTGGTTTAAATCAGTAAAATAGTTCCCACGATATAAAATAAAGTTAGTATTTTTCATTTGACACTAAAACATTTGGTTTAAATCAGTTTAATGGTTCTCTAGATAAAACGGACTAGCTTTTTAATTTGTACTATTATCCAAAATAGTTGAGTAATAACAATCGTATTTTTAAAAATTAAATGCCCTTATCATGCACTTGCAAGCTACCAAATTTGTTTTAAATAGGGTATATTGTTCTTGAGACATATCACAATGCCCAAAATGTTAAAATGATAGCCATTTGGATAATATTTACCTGGTGTGCTTGAAAAATTCTAAAAGTCCGATGACCCTACTGAATACTATTTGTGGACCTAGTTTAGTAAAATGCAGTTGCCGTGTTTAAAAGTTATTAGAGGGGCACATACACTGTAGATTGTGAAATTTGCATCACCCAGAAAGAATGGCCTGAATGAATCCAAACTCAAAGAGTGTGTAGAATAGTGTAACAGCAATAAGTGATCACGATTGCAGAGAGATGGCGTACACGTAGGCACGGCAGAGCTCTCCTTGTGTGACCGGAAAGGTCGGTGTTACACCAATCTCAGTCAGTGAAGAGCTGTCAAACGAAGTGAAAGTAAGTACCAGGATGCTTCGTCGACGCCAAAGAGCGCCATATCAGCATGCGAATGAGTTCAACCGGCGCAGAATGATTGTTCTCCGGGATATGGGTTTGTCATTCTGTGACATTTCGGCTCGTACAGGGCATGCTGCTATGAAAGTGATGCGTGTGGGGCACCAATAGATAGAAGAGGATTGTATGCAGCGACGAGCAGGTACCGGACCACAGCACGNAAAGTGATGCGTGTGGGGCACCAATAGATAGAAGAGGATTGTATGCAGCGACGAGCAGGTACCGGACCACAGCACGAGATGACCGCTATCTTGTCAGCATATCCGTAACAGTCCGTACAGTCTCGTCCACAGTGTTGGCTCGTTACTGGAGCACTCCACTGTCTGCGTCGACGGTTCGACGCCATCTGCTGCAGGCTGGACTGGACTGGTGGCACGCATGCCATTGTGACGGCTCCCATTGTCCAGAAACCACAAACGCCGGTGACCACAATCTGTCATCCTGCATTGTGGAGAGGCAAAGCGGACAAACGCCAAGTGTGATAGATCGGACGCCATTGGATACAACATATGATCTCGACTCCTACGTATTGAGGGCAATCTTTAACAGCAACACCTACATTAGGGAGGTTTTAGAGAGCGGGGTACTGCCACTAATTTAGGCAACTCCACATTCCACGTTTCAGCAGGACAATACCCGGTCAAATGTCGCGAGGAATGTGCATGCCTTCTTAAATGAACGACGGGTACCACTGCTTCCCTGGCCTGCACGTTCGCCTGACAAATCGACGATGGAACATATCTGGGATATGCTTGCTTGGCGACTTGTTCGTCACGGTCATCCAGCAACCACTGTTAATAATTTACGGACTCGCATAAAAAAAAGTGGATGGAGATTCCCGAGGAACATATCCAGGTCCTCTTTTATTACATACCACGACATTTAGGGGCTCTAATTGCAGCACGTGGGGGCTTCACACAATACTGAATTCTCAAGGACAGAGATCATGTACAGTTTTCCTAAATTCTAATCAATTGTGAATTGTCATGTACCTAATCTGAGGTATCAAGTTCATTTCAATAACATGCATTCTTCTTGGTGTATCATTTTTCACAGACCTTAGCGTATAGTCCAAACAGACATTCGTGTGATTGCATAAGCCTACCTTTCTCNTGGTGTATCATTTTTCACAGACCTTAGCGTATAGTCCAAACAGACATTCGTGTGATTGCATAAGCCTACCTTTCTCCCGGAAAGTATGCTAAAAATATAGTTCATGGTGACTTAATGCCCTGCAATGCCTGGCATATGGCTACTAAAGCGCATATACTGGGTGGATATGAACTCTACCGACAAACTTCGGTCAAAAATACATACAAAACATAAAGCCTAAGTCTATTCCGAAGGGACAAAAACTGCCCCTGAAAGTGTAGTTGATGCAGATGTTTTTTGCTAGTACAACAGCCATAATCAACGATAAATGTCTCAGTTTCTGGATACTGCATTATTAAACGAAGAATTACAAAGCACAAAAATATTGGCCTCAATATCAACCCCCATCCATGAAACGTGAGGGGTTGGCATTACATTTTTGCAAATAAAAATGTAACTGTTTCACTTGTTTTGTTGTTTCCTGTGGATTTGTAATCTACCGTACATGATGAACAAAATTTCTGTCTCGTGTCTTTAAGCTAAATTCCGCCGTTTTCGAGAATGTAATACGTGCTGATGAAGATCGCGTGGGGTGGAGATGGAGCACTAGTGAAATTGCATGGTGGTGAAACGGGTGTGCTCCANACGTGCTGATGAAGATCGCGTGGGGTGGAGATGGAGCACTAGTGAAATTGCATGGTGGTGAAACGGGTGTGCTCCAGAAAAGAAAACCCTGGTCAATGGTAACGTCTGCCACGTTTCCCGGATACGAATATTCGTGTCGACCCCGCTGGAAATTTTTATTCAATTTGGCGTGGTGGGAGGCGAGCAGTCTGGCCACTGCACCACCACGGGCCCTACTTGCATATCAGCGATAGTTTTTTGGGGTAGGTATGGATAACACGTGACACACAACTTGTTACAATAATAGGTACACGTTGTCATCTAAAATAGCAGAACAAAATGCACCAACAGGAAATGTGTTGCTATGTGCCAGATGTTGGTATTCATTGTTGGAATATAATGGATTAATTTCTCGAAAACGGCGCGATTTAGCTAAAAACACAAGACTGGAGCTTTGTTCACCATGTACGGTAGANATGGATTAATTTCTCGAAAACGGCGCGATTTAGCTAAAAACACAAGACTGGAGCTTTGTTCACCATGTACGGTAGATTACAAATCCACAGGATACAACAAACAAAGTAAAACAGTTACATTTTTATTTGCAACAATATGCTGCCAACCCCTCACTTTTAATGCNCAGGATACAACAAACAAAGTAAAACAGTTACATTTTTATTTGCAACAATATGCTGCCAACCCCTCACTTTTAATGCAGCCCAATGTATTTGTGCTTTGTACTTCTTCGTTTAATAATGCAGTATCCAGAAACTGAGACCTTTATCGTTCATACTGGCTGTGTTACTAGCAAAAAAAACTTCTTCCACTACAACTTCAAAGGCGGTTTTCACTCCTTCGGAAACAACTTAGGCTATATTTTGTGTGTGTGTATATATATATAAATATATATTTATATATATATATATATATACACACACACACGACCTATTTCAGAATGAAGAAACACCTGCCGAATTTTGTCGGTAGATTTCATATCCAGCCTGTATATTTGAGAGTATGAAATACTTTTTTGCAGAACTCATCTTTACATTAACCTCTTACGCTAGGTTCCATTTGAACCATACTTATATGCGTTCCATTATTTCACTTTACGCAAACTGCGCATAACATAATTACTATTAACTGATTGGTTCAGCTCAGAAATACAGTGCCCGGCGCCTTAGTTGGAGTATGGAAGCTGTTGAGGGAAGAGTAACATTCCAAGAATTCAAGCAATGGCACAAACAAATAGTATATCAATAAATTCAGTAATTCCAACTAAAAAATTTATATTACTTGGTGGAAGTAATACGTCGCTTTGCCCGCTTGCCGCAGGCCAACTAAGCGGGCGAGCACGGTACTTGACATTCCTTCTGAACAGTTGTTGCCTATTACTAAAGTTATGAACATCATTTTACTACCTACAAAAGCTTAATTCAAGAGTTAAACTGGGTTGTGCACTACATACTAACGCTGTGACACACTGCCGCGAAAAAATCTAAATAATTAACTACCATTGCGTCTATTTAAAGAAGGTGTGCTACTTTTCTTTTTAAGTGTATATCATCAGCTTTCTTATGCACGATCTGAAGAGCACTCGAGGCGTTGTCATTTGCCCGCTGGTTACCGTCTTGTTGACAACCCAGTTTCCTTTCGACTGTGCACACTATATTCGAGCTCACACAGTATTTGAAAAAATGTTTCGTGAAAGTTATTGTTAAAGAATCATCCAGAAATATCTATGAAATTATGGACACTTCTCAGTAATCGACTGATCGTAAATTTCCTACAACTTTGTGTTAATCTGCGGAACTGCCTCACATTTATTTCACTTTATTCTATACGTGCTGTTTTAGAACAGGGATTACATTTTCTGAAGGTTAATTTTCTTAATTCAGGTGTTGCACTAAGTATAAATAAAATTTCAAAATTAAACGTTATTAATTATGAAGCGCATTTGAACACGAACCATTAGTATATGAGCCCATTGCTCTAACCACTCTTTATATAGACTATTGACACTTACCTCAATAAAATTAAACTAATGATATAACCACTTGAGACAAGCACGTGTTATTAGTATATAAATAGTCATCAAACATAAATATACATATTCTCGTACCTTGCTCTAAATTCTAACCCAGAACCCTTCGCACTCGTAACCGACAGGCAAGCTTCAACTGCGCCACGCAGGTTGACTGCTATTTTAACCTAGCACGTTAACATGGAAGAAGCTGTTTAAAGCAAATTATTTAATGTTGGCAACGTAACCGACTTCTCAGTTTCTGGTATTGTTGGAGTGTTTGAAGTTTTGCTGTTTTCTACAATTAGTTTGTGCTAGTTTTTGTTACGTTTAAAATTATAGGTGTAAGTGGTGTTAAATTCTTAACTCCCACAGGAACGTTAATTTTCTGGTTACGTCGGTGAAGAACGTTTCTTGTAACCTCAGCACTGTTCATTAAAGAAGGGGTTATGTAATACAGTAGTTTCAGTATCCCGTATTGTAAATATACAGAGCTCACTTCCGTTTTTAGTCAGTTACAGTCCGCGTTTCTGGGGAAAAATTCTTTCCATGAAAATTTAAACAAACTCACAGAGATTTCTAACGAAGTAGTATTAACCTCGTAACTAGTATATATGACAGTTTTATATCGTGTGGTGCAACAGAGATTGTCTGAGTTGATAGTCCACAGCGATAACGTACAACAGGCTAACTTGAAATATGGAACGTATGAAAGATGTTTATGTTTGTCAACTGTACATGCAGTATCCAATTATTGTATTTCAGTCAATAAGCATTAAGTAATGACATTACACAAAGAAATATTATATATATATATGTATATATATATATACTAGTTGGTTTCTGAATACGTGTAGTACCGAAATTGATGGACCACGGTTTAAATAAACTTTATTTATTCTGAACAGTGTGCTATCGGATAAAAACTATGCAAAAACTACAGCATCCTAATAGCAGAAAAATAAGGAATAGTATCAGAAATGTCCCTGCAAGAATATAATAGTTGACCTTTATTACATATTTATCTTGGTTCGAGTTCCAACCCTACGTAAATACCGATTTTAGATGTAATTTAGTTTCTGAGCCGTCCACCAATTAGCATCTGGGCAATTAAAATGAACCTTAAAACATCCAATAATTTCAGAGAGTAATATGGTTGTGGAAACCAATTTCTTGTATTCATAACACAACTATATTGTTAATATAGGGGTAGTGATGAGATTAGCTGTTAGTACAATCTGATATTGCCAACGTAGATAGTAACTACAACAGAAACTGTACGTTGTGTTCCTGTCTTTGATTGTATCTGTGACTATGAGTATAATTCCTACAGTAGAGCATTCTGTTTCTCCTACAGAACAGAAATCCCCTTAACATAACAACTTCAGTAATATTAAGACTGTTCCCGAAATAAATTGTAATGAACTAGCAGAACATCCTGTTGCTAGTACAGAAGTTTGGTTGCTGCTATCATGAAGACAGATTACAGAACTGTTGGTTGTCGACTTTCTGTTGATTTTTCTTTTATTTTTAATTAAAAAAAATTACCAATAGAAAATTATTAAATTTTTAGGTGTCTATTCATATAGGAGTTTCTCTTCAGCGCTGGATACGAGCTGACTCGGCGGGTTCCCGGGCTGCTCTAGTTAGTGAATTAATCATCTGCGTGCTCCGGACTTTCACCCAGGCCCTCGCACATACACACACATGCACGCGCGCGTATTACCGATCACCGCAGAATGTGGCGTCGCCACACAAGCAGTACTCCTGAGACTCCGTCTCTGCAAAGACGCCGACTCGTGCGCACAGCCCCTATTGTCGCTGCCAGGCCGCGGGAGGAGGGGGAAGGGGGTGTTCTGGAGGCATAATTAATGAATTTATTACGACCAACTCTACCCCCTTCTCTCTGTCACCCCCTCGGCTCTAGCGAATCGCGGCTCATTTCAGGCGATGCGACGACGCCCTTTGTAACATTGCCTTCTGAAGACCGGGGCCAGAGGCGGGCAACAATGAAAGTCGACAGCCATTCTCCCGCGCTCTGCCTTACAAATGCTGAAATTATGGCATGAAATTTAAATGGGGTTCCTTTCTGAGCGAGGCAGGGTCGGGCTCGGAAGTCACCACCCACACTACCCTCTCCTACTTACCTCTTTCTCTCCTGCCGGTTTCGCGACTCAACAATGCGGATTAATAATTCCTTCCGAGTCACGACTAATGCACACGCTCTATAAACACGTGTTACGGTAAGGTGCGGAGGACGCCGTGTGCAAATGCTCCTGTGTTTCCCGGCCGACTGTACTGCACAGCTGGCTGTAACGCCTGGCGCCTAAAAGCAATCTTCAGGTTGCTGCTTCTAGCGCCGATGAGCCTCTTGTTACGAACTAGCTTTTCAGCCAATTCGTACTTGAAAGTATGTTGGGGGTGTATCTCAAATAATCACTCAATTACTTCGGTAGAGCACAACAGTATCTGGTGAGGTTTATTAAAATGTATGGTTACACAATTATTATTTATGTTATCATTAACCGGGGGAGCTTTACATTGAATTTAATGTTATTAGTCATTATATTTAACTCACGCCATTTTATTAAAACCTATATCTGGGACGTTATCACCTTGTTAATTTTGCCGGAGGCTGATTCTACGAGACGGTTAGCGACGGCCGGACACCCATCTTCCTGGTCTGCTTCGCTGGTCGGGTCGCCCAAAGGACTAAAGATGACTGACACGACGAGACGATTAACGATGGCCTATATCAAGCGCGTGGTTCTGCGGCCCCACTCAGTGACCGGTGGAGGGGATTTCTGCAACTGTCGACGATCAAATGGTGGCGTTGCAATCCCGCTCGTTTATGTTTGAAGGTGTGATCAGGCAAGCCGTTCAGCTAAGGCCTGACCACCACAACACTCTCATTGACGCATGTTCCAACCCCGCAGAGGGGGTTCACGTCCAATCAGGGAGAAGGAGGTTGTATCCGCTTACCCCGAATTTACTCTTTTTTTTTTTTTCTTATTCTGCAGGCTCGTGTTTAGTTGTGTGATTAACGTTACTCATTTGAATTTGGGAGGTCGTATATTCGAACCAGTGTGCTCGTTCCAATGGAGATTTAAGTAGCGACCCTACAATTTTGGTAATGGAAAGTATGTATCAAGTTTCAATACAGACTTCTGATACCTTGATACCACATTCGGTATTCGTCTGGGGTATGTTTTATTTTCGTAAATGGGACATATTTAATGGTTTCATAAAATTTAAAAAGAAGAAACGCGTGTTTCAAACCTGCTACAACGCATTTCAAGTGGCAGGTTAGCGACAACCGTAGCAGAATTTGCGAGTTGTTAGGTTAAGAGAGCGTTAAATTAAAGTAATGCAAGACAAAATATAAAGTTTATCGAACCTTATGTAATAACAGTGATTTCAAATTAATGAGTATTATTTGCAGATCTCTTTGACTACTATTTACAGGTATACAATCCAAGAAGTGGGCGTTTTGTTCCCACTGAAATGTTTTCGGCATAAGCGTGCACAAGCTAACTGGAAATGTGAATTTGTCCGACAATTCCCAGACGAAAATTCGCCAGGAAAAAAAACTTCGTAAAATATATAATCTACGGTCTGAAGCGATTCTTCTGGAGCAGAAGAAATATTTTATCGCAAAACGTGTACAAAGTATTAATGTGGAATACCTGATTCCTCGTAAACTAAGTGAATACTATCTGCGACCACTGCAAAAAATTTAATTTTCATTTACTTTATTCGTATCACTTCATGCAAATAATTTGGATTAAAATAATATGTTTGCGCCATTAATTTGTGCTTTTTTTCATGACGCACAAACTTCGTTCATATTTTCTTCGGAGAATCATAATAAACCTTTACAAATAGTTTTCCATGAATTTTAGAGTAAGCCCACGATTTTTAGATTTTCTCCGAATTTGTGTAGGTATTAATTAAAAAAAAACGTTAAATATGAGCACTTTCCGGTGGCAAAACCCACATCACTAGATGTAATCAATTTGCCTTATTTCAGGGGTGTCAATAATAAGCAAGGTGTGTGTTCCGTAAACTGAGTCAGAGTTACTTATGGTAGAAAAGCTTCATTTTAGCATTCATTGACTGACACACCACGCACCCAACAATACACTGCATATAGAATGAGAGTCGAACGGTATGTGTGAATAATGACACTAATTATCTTTACACTGTGGATGTTTGTTGTTTGTGAATACCTAGAAGAGGGCGGGTGACGAGCTGTAGTGACAGCGATGTTCTAGATGACGTCATTGCGCGTGATTTCGAACGGGTTTAACCAGCGAATGCGAGGAACAAGGTGGACGAGTGTCATCAGGCCACACGCATGTGACAGCGCGTTCAGCAGTTTGAGCAGCGAAGTCACTTGTTTCGTTCACGAGGAGCCATCACAAAAAGTGCACTTGTTTCGTTCGCTATCGGAAACGGCACACGAGCAGCTTGTGGACGCTACGTGAACATCAAAGAAACCCGTTAAGGACGACGGGTCACAGTGGCTGAGCGGTTAGACTGCTAGGCTCCCACGATAGCGAACCGGGTTCAATCCCCGGCTGGGTCACTACCCTGGAAGTAGAATGATTTTACTGATTTTCAGACAAGGGGACGGGGGCTCGGAGCGTCGGAGCTGTTCATGCTGTCATTTCGGTTAGCCGGCGGCCATGTTGGATCCAGGTGACCTTGACATTTTATCTAGACTCCAGTGGCCTTTGACCTTGAAAACCCAACAAAAAAATTGCAAACAATTTATAAAAAAAAATTATTTTATTAACAATTTATTTTTAAAATCGTACATTTCCGGCATTCCCCCCAGCACCACGCCCAGCAGACGACTGCCCCCTATCCACCACCAGCCATTACATATATGCATTCCGTCATATGTTGCTATATTTTTTTTTTTGTAATTTGTTTATACATTATTGGAGGACGTCATGCTGTTTTTTAGTTTGTCAATTGTTTATGCATTGCCGGAGGACGCCATCTTGGATTTCATATGTTTTCATCACCTAGATGGGGCTAGTGTAATAATAATCGATTTGGTTACCAGTTGACAGCCATATTTGTTTATGTTTTTAAAGTATAGGTTGCGCTGTCGCTGCCCTCAATATTTGATTCTATTTTCAACACATACGTGGTGTTAATTACTCGATTATATCGCCTGCAATCGATTGATCCAGACAGCGAGGGAGACTCTTGCCTCTTCGCCCCACCACTTGCTCCTGGCCATCTGCCGTCTAAAGAATACATTTGTTTGGCAAATTAGATATAAGAACCAGCGTACCTAATTCATTATATAAGTGTAATCAGTGATTTAATGTAACGTGGTACTTGTTTATTTAAAAGGCTGTTGACCGAAAATAATTGTGTATCGAGTATTGGCAGACCCACACAACAATGCTCCCGCGCCAAAGCGGGAGTCAGAGATTTTTGTCGACAGCATAGATGGCACTTACGCAAGATACACGGTGAACTGATGTTCAGGTTTCTCCGAGAAACAAGGGTGGTGCTGTGATTACGGCTGGTGTTAAGTCAATTAAATATTCGCAGCGATGATACGGTGTACGACCGCACGGTACATCACCGAGAAGGCAGTGTTGATTGCGGACGGCGGTCATTGGAGTTTAGGAATTTCGCAGTTTATAGTTTACAACGAAGTATATCCGGTCGTGTTGCGTTGGTTTGTTAGTACTAGGCAATGCGTGACAATAAAACTATATATATATATCTATCTAGCCGACGCGTAACCCTTCACAACAATATACATTACGATAATTAATGGGCACTATTACTGAAACCGGGGTGTGAACTGAGTACACGACTGGAAGGAACATCGCAAACCTTCGGGTGTAGCGAGGTAGTTACTAATGGTTTCCCTCTTTTTCCAGACTAATTTTCGCTCATTAATGTTGGCATTTTGTGCGCTGTGTCAATTTGTGGGTTCAATATCTGAGTTACTAGTTTCGCCATCAATTTCTTTGTTTGTCTACATTTTCATTCAAAAAAGCGCAGTTTCCCAAAGTTTAAGTTATATAATTGTCTATAGCTTGATCATTTTCCAATGCAGAACACGATAAAACACATTCTTCAATATTTTCTCATTATTTCCAAATTATATCATTAAATCCAGTTACTTATGAATTTAGAGACTTAGATAGCGTATCAGGATCATCATCTGAGCCGATGTTTATATCTTCAGTACTGTCATCTGGCAGATGTTCAATAAGTAATTTGTAGCATTCTTGCTTAATTTCATACCTCACCTTTTTTGGGTCCCATGATACCACAAACAAAACAACGTATAGCTTTGTACTTGTGCAGTTTGTATATATTTTATCTTCAAAAGTTTTCTTCCATATCGCCCGTTGATACTTCTGGCCCACCTAAATAAATCAACTTTTCTACGTAATATTAACGAACAAAAACTGCACGAAACATTATATTATTGTTTCTTAATGGTGAGGCACGAAAGCAAACTAAGTATGTGTNTCGCCATCAATTTCTTTGTTTGTCTACATTTTCATTCAAAAAAGCGCAGTTTCCCAAAGTTTAAGTTATATAATTGTCTATAGCTTGATCATTTTCCAATGCAGAACACGATAAAACACATTCTTCAATATTTTCTCATTATTTCCAAATTATATCATTAAATCCAGTTACTTATGAATTTAGAGACTTAGATAGCGTATCAGGATCATCATCTGAGCCGATGTTTATATCTTCAGTACTGTCATCTGGCAGATGTTCAATAAGTAATTTGTAGCATTCTTGCTTAATTTCATACCTCACCTTTTTTTGGTCCCATGATACCACAAACAAAACAACGTATAGCTTTGTACTTGTGCAGTTTGTATATATTTTATCTTCAAAAGTTTTCTTCCATATCGCCCATTGATACTTCTGGCCCACCTAAATAAATCAACTTTTCTACGTAATATTAACGAACAAAAACTGCACGAAACATTATATTATTGTTTCTTAATGGTGAGGCACGAAAGCAAACTAAGTATGTGTACTTACTCCATTTGGGAAAATCAGCTTGCACACGAGCAGCCATAAACAGTTTCCATAATCTGTCAACTACCGCAATGCACCCGCAGATGCATGTGACCCACATGATGCCTCTGAATGTTGTGTGCAGTCGGCGATATCTGGGCCACTGTTCAGACAACTCCCATTAAGCAAAATACAATCTCCCCATAAATAGCGTGGTTCTGAGTAGCCAACTGTACTCCAAGTATACTATCAGTCGGCCATGAGTGGCAGTAAGGGTCCAAGGCTTACTTTTTTGGCCTGCCATAAGGTAACCAACTGTAGACAGCCAACTGTTGGCAAGCCACTTCAAGTCCAGCTATTGACCACTTGAAGCCCAGGTATTTGCCACTTAGAACACAGCAATTGGCCACTTGTGGCCCATTTAAAAGGAGCTTATCATGCATTATTACAACAAAAAATAATAATGTTTTTTGCCAAATAAGAGATTATTTCTTATTCATTGCCTTCATATGTGTTAAATTTAGTTTTATTTCACGACTGGTAAATATGTTTGGAAGAGCATGAAATCGAACACTCGACCTGTGTGTTCATAGTCTAGAGTGCTACCAACTACTCTACTTTGTATTTATGTAGAATCTTGCTAAGTACTGTACATCTGAATAACTTGCATGCATAAAAGTTGCTTTATTAACTACAGATACAATTTATGTTTGTATCACAAGTCAATACTGGTATGTATGTGCTTTGTATTTATTTTCGGACTACTTTCAGGTGGTATTTTATACAACATAATTAATCTTTTTTTTTTTACATTTTATGCTTAGAACGTTTTCAGACCAGAATATACTAGTATTGTCACATAATAATTTTCTTATGCATGGAATAGAAAAAAAGTGAATTCACATACATGTTTTGCTAGTTCCACAACAACATATAGTCCACATGCCACAATTGGTCCATGAAATTGTCGGTAATAAGTCACCAGCATTAAGTAATATTTGATGTGCCATAAATGGTCCATACGTTTGCTGCTAATATTTCCTCAGTAGTGAGCAACAGTTAACATGCCATAAATGGGTCATTAGCATGTTACTAATACGTTGGCAGCTGTAAGTAATAGTTTTCATGTAATAAAATGCCCATAAACTTGCTGCTAATATTTTTCCAGCAGTAAGTAAGAGTAAGCTTTTTGTTTATCATCTGCTTGTAAAGATTCTGTTGAATTATAAAATCGTTTTGATAGCATTAACACATTTTCCGATTATTTAGACAAATAGGAACTTTACTATTAACGCTGAACGGTGTCCAAGCAATAAATATAGGGAAAAAGTGTCTGCGTCGCAGAAAAAGCCTAATTTATATAGAAACGTGAAATAAAAGGCATAGGGGCCTATGTAAGAGTTTTACAACACATTTACGGCTACATGAATGGAATGGAATGTTTTAAAGTATATCATATTATTTTCGGTACGTTTTTGACTACCAAACATGAGAAAAAAGAAGCCAAAAAACATAATTCATTATCTGTGAAGAGAAGATCGGTGAGGAACAAGATGGCTCGAGTTCGTGCCGCTAAAAGGCTAAAATCCATGTAATATGAACACAGTGTCTTCAAATAGTATGTGTACCGATATATATACATATATAAAACAGAAAATATTTTGTGAACATGCATTGCGTACATGCCACTTCAGCTATCAAATGCATTGTAAAATAACGGCAAACGATAGCATTATAAAAAAAGACGCGCGGGTCTTTATTAACTGATATATTTTTTAATCGAGAGGTATTATGTGCAGTATACGTTCACAACTGTAGGTTTTACAAGGTTATAAGTTGGTTTGACGGAGAGAATGTGCGCATTGAAACAAAAATCAGAAAACACTTTATAAACTTCGCTCAAAAATGTTATTTTCGTATCCTAAATATATTTACCATTTCATTATTAAAGGGCGTGCAGGCAAGTAAAAAAGTTAAAACACTAAATAAATAAAGAAATAAAACCATACAATTGTATTGTTGCTTCAAAATATTTCCACGAAAATTGACAATGTTTCAGAATATCTTTGTCCATTTATTATTTTGTTCACACTAATTATTGTAAATAAATTACATAGGTATTTATTATGCTATATTACCATAAATATGCGCCGACTAAATCTCTCTTTACAAGCAGCTCGTTACCATTACGAGTCTTTACTATAGGTTAAAACTGAGGAAATGCAGAGGAAATATTTGTAATACTAACTATTATTTTCTAAATATTTTGTATACCACCCACGCAGCACATATTTTCAAAATAGTTCAACGTTAGTTCTTATTTCAACAATTGGTTTTTTACTTAAAAAATTGCAATCTTTCCTATATAAAAATATGGTTTGTATGAACGTTGGGTTGCGACAAAAACTATTACGTTATATGTTATTATTTCCACTTCTATCATATAGTTTGTAACAAACTGTTTCAGTTTCCGTTCAGTTTTAGGAATGTACATACTAAAAGACGATCGTTATTTGATGATATTTTTGTAAATTACAGCACACAAAAATATTCCGGTCAAATCTGTTGAACACATTTTGTCGCAGACGTTTGGATCTTCCAGAATAAAAAAAAATTGTTTATGATTTTTATTTTTAATTTGACAAGTTGTGCAGTCTTCGGTGCTTTCCATGACACTTTTCCCTGCTGCACTGCATGTTAAATAAGCATGATATAACAATTTAATACGTAATTGAAGGTCTTTTTACAAAACCAAACTTAGTATGTTGGCCTAAAGTTATAATTTTTAAAAAGCAGATAGAACAATGGTTGCTTATGTGAAACAGGCAATACTTAGTTTGACGTTATAATATTTTTAATATCTGTGTAATTAATGCTATGGCAGTAATATTATTCCGATTAAAGCAAATTTAATTTCAACCGTGCCGGTACATGCTGTCTTATGGCAGACACGCTGGTGATTGTAAACAAAAAGTTGATTGCGCCTGCCATACAATGTGCTCTGACGCCAGGAACCAAGCGCTCCGTCGAACACTTCTGACAGGCCTTCTTAGGATCTACTCCTTATCCCACAGCCTTCTGCCATACAATGTGCTCTGACGCCACGAGCCAAGCGCTCCGTCGAACACGTCTGACAGGCCTACTTAGGATCTACTCCTTATCCCACAGCCTTTCGCCATACATTTACGTTCACATTGCCATGGTCCTAGTGAACCGGATACTTAACACTCTGATATTGTCAAGAATGCTAATATAGTGGTAACAGGGCAATTCTTCATTTTATATTCATAAAACTGACACGAAATCATATATGTATTGTTTAACATTAATTTATAATAATATGCTAATACCGAAAAATTTCGTATATCCAGACTTCNTCATATATGTATTGTATAACATTAATTTATAATAATATGCTAATACCGAAAAATTTCGTATATCCAGACTTCATGCGGATCTTCTCTGAGTCACCGTTAGTTTATGTAACCTGGAAAATAATACTTTGTGAAAAAATTTTAAGTTTGTCAAAAAAAAAGAAAAGGTGGATAGCGTAATATGAATTTACCACATAAAATATTTGTACAGTGTAATTATAAATCTTGTTAGAACAGATGTACATAGTATAAATCCGTTATTTTACACATTTGTATGAATATTAAGTATGATATTTAAAAAGTAGAAATACGGTTCTAATAAAAATAGAAATGAAAAAGCGAAATCACTAAACGCGTTATTTATAAAATAATAATTATAAGGGCTTGTGTGCTGGGCAGCCCGGATTATCTAAGTCCGGATAGCCGAGAGTTCACTGTTCATCGAAATAGTTATCCTAAATGGCTATTAATGTAACTAAGAACATGCTGACAACGGTTTCAGTATGCGTTAAAGTATCTGCAGTTGGGAGCAGGGAACTCTGAATCACGTGACCAAATCCTTTATTTCTCATAATTTTCATCGTCATGTCAGTAATGCTATTACAAAACTAAAATTAAAACCAAAACAAATATTTTGATCTCAGCCATAATAAAATATCTAAAACAACTGATCCTGGGCAGCAATTATACTTTGATGGCCAGAGTGTTGAGTTAGAGGGGGAAGGAGCCGGGAGCGATACGGCAGGGCAATAACGCACGCGTGACGACAGCAAGAATCCGCGCTACTGTACTACGTGTGNGAGAGTTCACTGTTCATCGAAATAGTTATCCTAAATGGCTATTAATGTTACTAAGAACATGCTGACAACGGTTTCAGTATGCGTTAAAGTATCTGCAGTTGCGAGCAGGGAACTCTGAATCACGTGACCAAATCCTTTATTTCTCATAATTTTCATCGTCATGTCAGTAATGCTATTACAAAACTAAAATTAAAACCAAAACAATTATTTTTATCTCAGCCATAATAAAATATCTAAAACAACTGATCCTGGGCAGCAATTATACTTTGATGGCCAGAGTGTTGAGTTAGAGGGGGAAGGAGCCGGGAGCGATACGGCAGGGCAATAACGCACGCGTGACGACAGCAAGAATCCGCGCTACTGTACTACGTGTGTGGCCGGCAGTTATCTGGGCAAGTCTCGCCAGTGGGAAGTTGGCAAACAGGGCCGTTGGAGTAAAGGG
Organism: Clitarchus hookeri; assembly: GCA_002778355.1. Lineage (NCBI taxonomy): Eukaryota > Metazoa > Arthropoda > Insecta > Phasmatodea > Phasmatidae > Clitarchus > Clitarchus hookeri. The sequence goes on from NQII01003687.1 coordinate 114,289, forward strand.
AGGTAATGTGACGCACGCAGTTAGGACTAGGGAGCTCACGCACCCACATAACTGTAGAAATTTAGTGTCTTTCGCGGGATTGAGACGGAAGCAGTTGCACATGCAATTTTAGTTATTAAATTCGTTTCTGTAAACTTTTAACATTAGAGTGGCATTCGTTTAGTTCCTCATTTTGTATATAGAAGGGGGTCACTGTTAAATATCTGAAAAACCAACTGGTATAGTGAGTGCAGTGCTCCATTATAAAATTATTTTCAAAAATGTTTTATAATTTTGTCAAAATTGAAAGGCAAGGAATTGCACTCTCACAACGAGAAAATAGTATACATATAATGTTTTGCAGTTTATGGAAATGGAAGCAACAATGAGAATCAATGTCTTCTGCTTTTCTGTACGTTGTCTAACAGTTCGTTTTACTGTGGTATCTCACTGTTCCTACCGCCCGTCCCTTACTGTTTGTCCCACCTCATTTTTGTTCAGGTAGCTCAAGGTCAGAGTAATTCTGCGCTAAGTTGTATACGCCTGTGTAAGGCAATACTTTCTGTCCCCTTAAGAAGGCAGATGTGGCGTGGAAATATGATAGTTCATATCATATTTCCACGCCACATCTGCCTTCTTATGACAGCAAACAGTAACCAACCTGAGGGGAAATAGGAGCAAAGAGGCAGAGCGCACTGCAGGGTGCAAACAAATTAAAAACAAACACATGAAAAAGAAAACGATAAAAAGGTTAGAAAATAAAAGATTGTATTTATAGTGTCAGGCCGAAGGAAAGTCCACGCCGGTAGATTTAATACCCACAGCGCCTGGCTCGAGTCGACCCCCTGAATTCGTGCACACCAATGGCGAATCTAGGAATGTTTTAGGAGTGAACATAATGTTTTGCAATAATTTGGTCGCCAAAAGTACTGTACTGTAAATGAAAGACGCATGCGAAAGTATACTCTTGGTGGTTGCCAAGACGAAAGAAAACATAATTCACGCATGTAACACTTTGTTTATATGAAGCGTGCGAATGGCACGTGCTGCGCTCTTGCGACAGGCTTGGTTGGTGGCATGGCAAGCGTTTGCTGGGATACATGCGGGAGGATTGATACGTAAATTAAATCTTCATTGTTACATAGAACATGGAAAACAAACCACAAAGTGACAATCAGAACTGTCGTGTTTGTTGTGCGCATTGTCGCGTTTAGAAAAATTTTTCAGGAAATAAATTGTTCCGTTTTCCTAATGACAACTAGAACAGTATAAGAAGAAGGGTTTACGTTGTAGCAGTAAAGCGTGACACAATCAACTGAGTGCCATGAGCTCTAGATAAATATTCCCGTGTTTGCAAGTCATTACTTTCACATTAGTGTTAACAAATTGTCGCACAGCTCCAAGTAGCACAATAACGAAATTCAATGGAATTAGTGACAACTTAACACTGGACATTTTTTTTTTTTTTTTTTTTTTTTACAATGTATGTGAATTTCGTAAAAGTTCTCATTTTAATATTTATGTACATATTTAATCAAACGTTCACTTTAGATTTGTTAACAGTATCATTTATCACATAATAGTTATTACTGTAACTCTCCGGTCTCGACATGTTAGTACCGTGCCAGCGCAGTCAATTGGTTTGTTTTACTTGTTCATACAAATAGTTTTCTTCAGCGGAGTCAAATTTATATTAGCAGCAACTACAACTATTTATTTTTAAATTTAATAAACAATTATACCTTTCGAATACAGATTTCGGGAACAAATTTGCCTTTTTCTTATTGTTGTGCGATTGATGTGATGGGAGACTCTCGAGATCAATTAAGAAACACAACGCTACAATATGCTCGCAATGTTCGATTGATCTGCTTTGTATTTACAGTCGCCTGTCATGGTGTTTCTGTGTGAGTTATACTGCACTTGAATTGCGGGGTAAAAATATACGAACTGTAAAATTTTATAAATAATTTCTCTTAAATTTAATGGAAGTTTTAACACATACATGGCATAGTAAATTTACGATACATCCGGTTGAAAATAAATATTTATCGTCGCTAGTATGTAGGCTAAAGCGGGATCTTACCTACGCATTTTAATCTTTTCTGAGGAAATGTAGAAAGGTTACTTTTAATGTAAGTTGAAATTTTTTAATATTTTTTTAGCTTGATGTAGAACATTTTTTATCAAATTTGTTTATTTAAATTGACTGAATCGTTACGTAGTAAGGAGTGAAGGTGCTAGTGAAAACATTATTCCCTCAAGCACTTGTATGGAAACTTTCTTTGATATAAAATATGTACTATAATTTAGATTTCGAAAAAAAATTTCTAATGAAAACATTTCAAAGTTTAAAAAAAGTGTTTTGTGAAACCATACAGGACTATCATACACTATTCTCCTAGCGACGTCAATGTATTATTTCCCGTAATCCGCATGCTCGTCATTCTCTCCCACTCAGTTTCGACAACTGTCTCCGCCAGGGGCGCCACCAAGTAAACATTGCTCATTCGCACACCCCCTATGCGTATTTCACTGATAAAACACACTCCGTAACATAGTTTAGTTTTACAGTAATGATGCTCACACTTCAGTTCACGTTATGTTTAACAACTGAATTAAAAAAAATAGAGAGAATTAGCAGTATAGCACAGTACTACATGCAAACTTAAATCTAAAAAAAAAAAAAAATGGCAATATGAGGTTTAAGAGAATTATTAACAACGATGTTATAAAACTAAAGCATGAACTAGACATTATTTATCTAGATTGTCATCGATTTGTCTTCAGAATTAATTTTATCCAATGTTAATAATCTTTTCTGTATAGGTTGCAAAAATTCTTAATGGGTCGTTAGAACGACGATCCATTGTGAACTCCAGTACGAAAACCAACCTTTCTGAAAGTCAGAGGAGACTGGTACGACGACTCACTATCGGCCACATTCTCAATGCCGAACCGACAAAGAGACTTCTAAGCGTGGAATTCTCTCGCCTGGCTCTGCAGATTGCTGAGATGCTTATGAAAGAGGCAGCTTCGGTTTACTTTACATCATCCGTATCTGCTACACGTACCAGAGGAAGAAGAATGCCAGTGGCATATTGTGCGAGGCATACATCACCCGGCGAAGAAAGCTGAGCGAGTTTGGGAGCTACGACATAATCCTCGTTCAAGAAGCTCAGCCCCTGATACGTTGAAGTGTCTACCCCACTTGTAGATATGCCTACAGATGGGCAGGAGAAAGACGACAAGTATTTATCGTGTTCTTCAGACGTAATTGTATGTTTTGCCTTTATTTTTTATTATTTATTAATAGTAATTATTCAGTTACTTAAGTATTTTAACAGAAATAAATTACTTTTTACTTTCTATTAGACTCTCAGAATCAATGGTAGCGAGGTATTGCAGCTACCTCAATATTAATAATAATTTATTAAATATCATTTTTTATTTTAATTTTAAAAAAGCCGTAATTGGGAAGAAGAAAATAGAACAGTAATTTGATTTTAGTTCGATTCCATTATAATGCATTACCCCCATAGGTGAGAGTGAAGAAACAATATACATAACATATTATTTACTTTTTACTGTACGAGAAAGTTCGTGGCTGACTGATTAATTTCGAATGTCTTCTTTCTGATCACTGTTTCCTTGCGCCGTCTGTTAAATCTGACTTTCTAATGGGCCTAATAACTAGTATTGAAGTGTCCGCCAAGTGAAACAGTCAATTTGTTAGAAACACAAATAATAATCATTCGCCATATTGTATTTTCATCTAAATAACCCAAATGCAAACAGGTTTGTGTTGTCACTATTAAATTTTTTTAACATTTAATATTACTTAATAGAATTATGGATCTATAATTATTTGCTAATCGTGTATTTTCTCTTATCTCTTCTCACTTTTCTTTTGTTTCAGATAATCCTGCTATAGCAGAGAAACTCTTATGGCTGCAGAGCAGTACAGAGCCGTGGTCCTTAGTGGAAATAAACTGGGGAGATACTCTCATCCACCGTATGACAGAAATGGAATAGAACCTGGGGACTGCAACTGACTATTTCAACCGGTTTCCTGCAGTGAAACAGCCACAAGGATTTCGATTGGTAAGTTTGTTTCTTTCGCACTTTTTTAGGTGGTCTTCTATATTACTACTTGTATGCCATTTTTTTGGTATCGGTTGATAAGTTACAGGGACATTATATTAAAGCCTAATTTATTATATTCTGCTACAATCCGAAATTGAGGACTTTACCAGTTAACTAATATCGTATTTAGTTCATACAACAGGAACTGCGAACAATTCGAACTGAATTTCAAATCTGTTTTGCGTTTACGTTCACATACAAAGTAAACCTTAGTACGGTCAGACGGGTGTCACTATTACGTACAATAAGTGAACTGTTAATGTATTCTGTAAGTGAATTTCTGCCGACAGGTTGACAAGTTTTAAGAGGGGAGGAGACACAAAAACACACACGGGAAGCTAATGTCATAATCTATTCTGTTGTCAGGATAGTAGGCTAAAAATGTATTGTTACATAGTTATAAAAATAGTGTTTAATCACCATGATGACAACTAATAATTAAAATAATAATATATGATACAAATTTCTATGCTATATAAATAATTATCTTTATATACAAAGTTTACGTCTTCCCTATTTTGAACAGAAAAATTTTGTTTGGGTAGCTGATGAGAGTTCCTGCAGTAGTGAGCAGTCTATATATATTAAAAATAACTATAACGCATTTCATTTTAAATGTATAGCCTAGTTAGCAGTGCCAAATGTAATACTGCAAGTTCTGTAATTATCAAGCGATAAAGAATATACGAAACAAATCAAGAAGTGCATTGTTATGTGCGTGCATATAGCACCCTGAATGCATGACTATCAGAACTGTTTATTAACCTCCTGTCACGGCCAGAAACAAGATGGATGTCACTACTGCGTACATTCAGGATAACAAGTTAAACACTTGTTCTTTTCTCGGTTTTCTAAATTGAAAGAGAGCGTTGTGTAAGACTGTTGCACATAATAACTATATTTTAAAGCAATAAAAAAAACTAATTTTGATTATTAAAATTATTCAGGAAAATAATTACAGTTTTAAAAATATGTTTTTGTTTAGATTAGCCAGCACAACACATCAATCATTACAGCTGCAAATTATATTATTGTAGGCCGTATGTGTGTTTGCTATAGCAATTAAAGATTTGTGATCATTTAAAAAATATATTATTTGTCCATGTAATTTTCATTAAAAGAGCATTTTCTGTTTCTGTGGAAAGATTATTATATATACATGTAATGGAATATTGCAACCATAATTTTAATATACGTTACGAATATTAGGCTTTAATATTATGTCCCGGTAACTTATCAACCGAAACTAAGAGAATGGCATACAAGTAGTAATAGAGAAGACCACCTAAAAAAGCCAGATACTAAAACTACTGCTGTGCTGCTCCTACTTCCGTACCAATCTCGCACTTCCATTTGCATTGACAGAAGATATTTGGTTATCTATTCAAATTGGATTTTATAACATCAAAACAAAGCACGAGAGTTTAAACCAGGCAGTTACACAGTTTTTGGCTAACCTTAGTATTTAGGGAATAAAACAAAATGTACACGTGTTACGGTTGTTCGAGAACTTTCGGTACAGCTTCACATCTAACTAAACGCATGAGAACAGGCTGCATAAAGTTGGCTGGTAGTAGACTATTCCGCTGTGGGGAAGTAGAATGCTTTTGGCATTTTTATTCATTTTGTAACAATTTATTCTGCAAGAACTTCAGTCTACTCACACATTATTTTCTAGCTTTTCCAAGTACAAGCCAATCAACAAATCATAGTGTGTCAACAATCCAAGAATATCCTGTGAATACCATTAGTATGCTAGAGAATCATCTAGAAAATTTCGTATCATCACTGTATGGCACCCTAAGTATACCGCGTAGAACAGTATAGTTCGTTTTCGAGGAATTGGGAAAATTTTGTATCTAAATCAGAAAATATAACAGAACATAATTTCAATGAGGCAATAAGTAGAGAGGATGTTCCAACAATTGTTCAATCACGACTCAATGAAGTACTGCTCGAGTATTCTCATGGCCTAACAGCATTAAAATCGGAATATAAACGTTTTCAATTTCTTTAACAATCCCGAACTTATGTCAGGCCAATAGAAACTACTATTGGCCAACACATGGATCAAATACGTACACAAATGGGTGTGGAGCTGGTACCTGTAACCTCCACCATGCATATTATACCAATCACTGCTGTTTTTGAAAATCAATTGAATCTCCTCGTAGAAGTCTTCTTTGACGACTTTGAGTTTGGCAATCTGCTGGGTAGTCATGCAACAATTCGTAAACTGGGAGGAGTATATTTATCACTACCATTTCTACCTATGTGTTACTTTTCTCTTTTGAGCAACATTTTCTTACTGGCCATCTTTCATTATTCAGACAGAAAAAAGTTTGGCAGCAAAATCATTTTTCAGAAAGTAGTTGAGCAACTAAACCACTTGCATAATATTGGTATATCGGTGATCACTGAAGACTTTACAGGAATTATAAATGTCATGTTGCGTGTTTGGCCTGTGTCAATGTTGGTTTAAATAGTATGCTAGTTTTCGTAGAAAACTTCGTCGCAAATCATTGTTGTAAAAATTGTGTGGGTAACAGAGAACAAGTACAAACTGCGTACTTTGAGGACAGTGCAGGAATATGGTACAGGAATATGGTAAATTATGCAAATCATTTTGTATTAAATGATCCATGTAGGAGTGGCATAAAAGAAAAAAGTGTTTTTTTTAGTTAGGTGGTGTCAACCTGTTTGAGCATGTTTCGGTAGGCATTACATATGATTATTTAGAGGACTGTTTTCGTTATGTAATGACGTTTTGACGCATGTAGCAATGTAAGTATTATAAGCACCGCTGTCACACCCCCCAACATCTTAAACCAGTATAGGACCTCCAGTAGACACATGCCGCAGGACATGTGCCGCGAAGCCAGGCCATCTCCAGGGAGGGGGGGACAGGCAGTTAACACGTGCCAAGGAAATGCCGAGTTAAGCCAGCAATTCGCCCACGAGGGAATTAAGACATGTACCAAGCCAGGCAGCAGCTAGAATTACGCCGACCCACCTTGAAGGTGAGATATGCGAGAAAAGGGCTGACAGTGTTTGGCAGTATTGCTGCGCCCCCTCCTCTCCCCCGAGCAAAATGCATTAGAACATGGACACGTGCCGAGGTAATGCAGAGTCTTCCCCACTCCCCCTAGGACACCCGAGGAAAAATGCTGATGGCGTTGACACATGGAGGATGCCGGGAGGGAAGTTAAGAGTCCCGGCATGTGGAGGAGGAAGTTAGTTGTTCAGTGGCCTCGCCGCGAGGCGGAGGTAGACAGTTGCACCAAGCCAAGACGCGAAGTCAGTCAGTCGAGTGATTCGTGTAGAGCCGTCAGTCGAGTGAGTCGTGTAGAGCCGTCAGTCGAGTGAGTCGTGTAGAGCCGTCAGTTGAGGCTGGGGAGCGGACCCCGGCAGGAACAGTCAGTGATGTAGAGTCAGTCGTATCACCACACCAGGACGCGGGGTCAGTGTTGGAAGTCCGCGCCGAGAGGAGGCAGTCGGGTGGGGGCTCACCAGGAGCACCCCGTCGGGACGATCAAGTCAGTCAGTTGAAGTGGTGACCCCAACGATGAGCGCCACGCCGAGAGTAAGTAGACTGTCCCGGAAGGCGACGGTAAGCTGGGGTCTCGCCAGGAGCACCGCCCTGGGACGCGAAGTGAGTAGTCGTGCGACGCCGAGAACAGGAGTCGAGGGGAGGCCTCAACGAGGGGCGCCATGCCAAGAGAAGAGTCGGATCATGAGGTCACCAGAGTGAGTCGTATCGTGAGTCGCAGAGGAGAGAACCCCAGAACAGTCAGTCGTGGAGAGCCATCAACGAGACCGAAGGGTCAGCCCGAAGTAGGAAGCCAGCTAGACTGAGCTGGCAGCCCAGCTTACTTGACCTCAACCTACCACCGGAACACCCAGAACTACAAATACAGCTAAGTACCAGCATCGTCGCTCAAGGGACATTTCCCGATGCCTAGAATTTCCCCAAGACATCAGAAGCAGTTAGAACGAGTATTTTAAGCCACCCTTAAGGCTTCAACTAGCGGGTACCGTGTCGGAGTAAGAATCTATGTTTATTCCTACGAGACAAACATAACCTAGTAAACTGAAACACAGAGTAACTACATTATTGTTTACCCTCAACATTCAAGGCACCCATTGTCTATGCCTTGTAAAAGTAACTCGTTCCTTACGAACCATCCTGTATCCCACAGGTGGCGAGTAGCGTTAGTTTGTTATAAATACTTAGTGCAAGAGGCCAAAACCTGTTCCACTAAATATTTTACAAGCCCGAATGATTAATTTTGACTATGGTTCAAACTTTAGTTTACAGCCTTCCAACGCAGTCTTCAACGAAGGGTCTAGTTTAAGGGTTAAAACCTCAGCTCCGGAGATGCTTACATTAGTAAGATATTTTGTTTTTCTTGTGGGATACTACTTTCAAAATCATGACGAAGTTTGGAATTTGTATTTAGCTTTATGTAGAATAATTGAAAGATTGCTGAACCATAGAGTTAGTAAAGATACTGCTGAACAATTTAAATTTTTTATATCTGGTCTTAATGAGACTTAGTTGATATTAACTAAAATGCCACTTAAGCCAAAATGTATTTTTCTTGTGCACTATCCTGAAATGCTCTTGAAATTTGGACAACTAACTCAATTCTGGGCAATGCGATACGAGGCAAAGTATAGGGTTTCTAAAATTATTGCACGAGTATCATGTAACAGAAGGAATATATGTAAAACTATTGCGATAAAAAATCAACTCTTTATGAATACCATACTTTTCAAAACTGCACCTACCCAGTAATTTTATATTGAAGAAAAAAAGTGAAGAAAAAAAATTGCAACAAGCCACATTATTCAAAAGACATTTGGTAAAAGTGATCCAGTCTCTAACTAATATGCTATATGCTGGGTAAAACGAAAATGTGTAAAATTAGAAGTAAACTCTGTTGTTACCATCGATCTTTGTAAACAATACTTTTTGCCTTTGTTTGCCCAAATAAAGGAGATTTGGGTAACGGATGATAATGATGTACATTTTTCATGCCGGTTGTTTGAAACCATAGAATTTTATGCGTATTTTTTGGCATATGAAGTTCGCAGAACTGATGAATATATATTTGTCTTGATTCTGAGAGTATTATGTTCCATGTGTCCAACACTACTAGTGTGATGAGTGACTTGTAAATGTATTAGCCTTTAGCCTAATTGCTTACCCTTCTATAATTGGGAGAATCATTTACTTCGTGGTTAATAAAATATGCATAGGCTATTAATGCAGTGAATATAAGTGATTGAAGAAACAATATAAGCATGGTAGAATTTCCAGCATCTATAAATATTGAAACAGTACATAAAAGTTATAAATATTTTAGCTTTATAGGGAAATAATTTTTTTCTGATTTTGAATGTATAAATCCTGGTGTTAACAGTTTTACAGCAAGAAGTGGCTAGCTAGTGTATGCAGAAGTGTGAGGGTGCATGTGCTATAGCAGGATTTCAAAGTGTTGTAGATAACTGTCGAAATTTGCTTTAGGTAATTTTCGTCTTCTTCAATGACAATAATCTTATGTGGTCAGTTGAGCAAACATTGCTCAACTAGCAAAAATTGCTCAACTGACCACTTAAGACCACTTTGTAAGTTAGTCTGTTGAAGGCTACGTTTTGTGTTTTCACTCATTAATTATCTATTGTAACTAACAATGTGGAATTTTTTACTACTGTTATGTAATGTAAAATCTACATACTCATAGTAATTTAATTTTCTCGTCATTCACATTTTTTTTAATTATTGGCAGCTGTGGTTACTTTCAAATAAATCTTCAAATCCCATTATCAAAACCATTCGTTGTGTGTCATTTATAGTCACCCCCTTGCTTCCTACTATACAAATATGAATTAACTGCTTTGACTTAGGATGCGCTATTACGTTCTATGAGTTGCAAATTATTTGCAGCTGTTTGTCAGTACAAATTCCTACAGTATACCCATAATGGTGGCGTAGATAATTTTGTTACTTTGTTTGCAAGCGTTAAAATTCATTTTAAAAAAAGCCCCTGGCCTGAAACAATTCCCATGCTAGAAATTAATATGCTTACAGTTATACACATTGAACTAAAAAATTTGATTGATAGACCAATTTTAGTATTTCTAGACTATCCAAATGTACTCTCGCCGAGACATCCTTCCAAAAACATTCTCTTTTCTATGAACGAATAGCAGTGTGTTACAAATAATGCTGGATATTGCCTGTTATGATATACGCACCTCGTTAAATACCTTCGTATTTTGTAATACTGAAATGCTTTAGTAAGAATGCGGTTTAAAAACTGAAATTGTATTGGATCTACCAATCCGAAAGTGTGTCCCCCAACAATTGCAAAAAAAATGCAAAAACCTTTTGAACTTGTGTGTTACATGAAGCCTTTAATATTTTTAAGGTGTTTTAAACGTGACAGATTAAAGATAATGGCAGGTTTCCTGTATTTTTTTTAAATATTTCATTGTATTAACGATGCAGCTTATTTAAATCAGTTCGTTGTGAGATAGGACGTCAGTGTGAGTACGTCTGAACGGTGTCATACGCAGGAGCAAACAATAGGCCGTATGCTCTAAATACTACGATTCATATTGAGACCACATACTTATAAGATGTAATCTACATATGCTGAACGTATGACCCATTATACTTGTTCCAATACTCTCACAGGCTTCATACGTACAAGACGTATTCTGCTTTTTGGTGTCATATGGCACACCATCCGTGTGCCAAATTTCTCGCAAGATGGTTATATTTAAGGCATATTCTGTACCCTGCTGGACGTATAACACATCAGCCTTTTACCAAGTATCCTGCATTTTTTTTATGTACAAGCCGTTTTACTGCACTAGACCATGTTCGAATTTAACACATTGTAATGACGCAGTTATAATAATTATCGGGATACTTGGTTCATTTTCTTTCGTTTTGCGAGGCATTGTAATATTTAATCAAGATTCGAAGTTATTTCCGTGTTAGTATATTTATCGGGCATACGTTTGCCTTTTCAGAAATCTTAGTTTTTGTTCGCGTCAGCATTAGTAGATAAAAGATTTCCAACTGCAGTAGACAGTTCTTATTCTAGAATTTTTATATGTTTACTACTTCGCAGTTCGGCATGGCATGGTGGGTGGTTCCGACGGGGGTCGCATAGGCTTTCGAAGGGATTCCAGCCCACACCATGCCCTTATTTGGTCACGTTTTTGACACCAAGGGGTGAGGAGTGGGGGTAGGCACGGGGTGAGGAGTGGTGGGAAAGGCACGGCGCGAGGAGTAGGGATAGGCACGAGGCGCCTTATACCCTGTGTGCCTACCGCCCACTAGAAAAGCAAAGCAAAGTAAAGCAAAGCAGAAGAGTAGACAACCAGCACTCGCGGAAGACGCGTCGAGGTGGCAAATATCCCCCACACCGGCAAACTTTATCCTGGTGAATTATTTCTCTACCAGTGTGGGAGGTCACTATGGTGCCAGGAGGGAACTTACGTCCCTCTGGCGTGTGTAACTTCCTCTTGCGATGAAAATTTGAATGGCGTGATTAATAAGTAAACAACTGTGGCGCTGCTTTTTACTTGTTTGTCTGGTTAAAGTGACTGTTCGGGACTCTGCCTATTTGAAGCTTTTGTGTGAACTGTTTCTTTTCAATATTAAATAAAATTACAGTAACTAAACCGAGACATGGATTCATTTTTATTTTTTATGGCGCCTTTCACGTTTCATGTGTCTACCGATTGAGCAAACCGAGCTGTAATTTCCAGTCGCAAATTCTGGCGACTGTGACGTTACAACATTGGCGGACGTATAATGCACGAGGGTTATACTAAGACCATATACATATACCGACATACAGTAAGTTTGTTATACAGACTTCGTAGTGCACCATACGTCCTTATGACGTCATTGGTAAATTACGTCATAATTCAGTACGTACGTTTCCACATGCTTCCACCATAAGTTTCAAGAATGATTATTTATATAGGAGTACGTTAGTTTAAAATTACGGGATTTAATTATGCAACATACTGTTTCACGTGTACTACAAGATAATTTTTCTTTCAGTGCGCATGGACAACTATTGGGAGCTCAGAGTACCTAGTAACTGAGTCTCAAAATGTGCTGTCAAAACGTTGTTATTAAGAATCTCAATGTTCTCTTTGTAAGTGTTCATATGATAACATAGTTAGAACTTTAGTGGAAGGTGTTAATACGGCCCAAAGATTACTTGTGCAAATGTACTTACATTGGCAGGCAATTGCGACAATTTTTGGAAGAATAGTTTTCACATACGCGGACTTGGTCTACGTGATTTATAGAGTGTGTACAGAATGTCAGGTAATTCGCGGATACGGACTGTGCCACACGAATCTGTGATCAAAACTAAGTTTTAAATACTCTTTGGTAAAAATGCACAAGTCCCTTCGTTTACGAGAAAAACGACAATGTCCAGAAAACATTGTAGCATATATGTGGTATTCCAATTAGATAGAGGTGGCAATGCTGATGGAAGAGGTTGGAAGACATTCTCTTTGCTGCATAACAGGGAGATACAAACTGAAGTCAGAAAATAAGAAAGGAGTGGCTATTTCCTGTATATATTTTTGTGATAATTGTGAAAGACAATTCGTTGTTACTTTGGAACCTGTAGATGAGATAAATTATGTGAACAGCGCTGTTGTATGGGGAAGTATTGCAACTGGAAACGGGTATTCCCAGACGGAAGAATTTCTTTTCTGTTCTGGATATACCACTGATGAGTGAAAAGAAATTTGCCAATGAAGAGTTAAAAATAGAAGAGGTAGGGGTATACAATTTCGCTTATATATTCATTATTTAATTTAATCCTATTGAATGTATAAAATGAAATTGTTTACATTTCACAAGCATACATGTGTTTAATTGTATAAATTAAAAAATATCATTACATGTGTGGGAAAAGCAGACTGACGCGCAAATGGCGGCGGTTAGCTAAAGAAAAAAAGAAAATTGTCATACGTAAAGGACACTTTTTGGATGTAATTCCTTACATCACTGTTGTGGGCGATGCTAGCTGGTCAAAACGGCATTTAGGGCATACTTGAAAGTGCATCATCAGGTGTTGTAAGTTTCAATCCTTAATTTTAGGAACCAAGTAAGGGCCATCTGCACGTTATCTGTATCACATTTCGCACTAACCCACATCAATTCATCTTTTTTTATGCTTTTCCTCACTCTCAGTCGTATTTCCCAATACATTTTTGCTATTATGTGTTTGTGTGTGTGTGTGTGTGTGTATGGGTGTGTGTGTGTGTGTGTGTGTGCGTGTGCGTGGTGAGGTAGCTGAGCGTTGATAAAATGCTTAAGATATTTGGTCGTCATAACATGTCTACAGAAATATTGCACGGTTTACTATTACAATCTAAGTTAATTTTTTTAACATAAATTATGTCCTTTAGGTATTTCAAATAGCAATAAAAATGCAAAGGGCATAAAATATAAAGTCTTGTATTGCTTGTATGTTCCGCCAATTCTACGGGGAAGATGCCGTTCAGTGTTAGAGAAAATGTCAGCACCCACTAAAAATATTTTGCTGCGAATGTGACTGTATATTCACGCCAACAAAAATTATTTATTAACATATGCAGCAATGGTTATACAAACAAAAATATAAAGTAATTTATAGGAACAATAACCACTACGAAAACATAAAGTTCATTTTCAGAAAATCGCATGGCTAACATTTGCCGCCGTATAACTGGTCTAAGCTACTGTCTTCGCGCAGCCATTTGCTGAATGTAACACTTGTAAACCAGTGGAAAAAGTCACACTAAGCTATTGCATACAGCACAGAAATCATTACTACCGTTCATACCACATATTTCATCGTCGATTTTGCTATCCAAGAAAGATATATCATAAAGTTGTCAGCAAGATCCACTTTTTTATTCTTTCTTTTCTTTAATGAAAAATATTAATTTTTTTCCATTTTTTGTTTCCGGTATTTTTGCCTTTTATTTGTGATTTATTTTCGCATTTCTGTTCGTCGTCGTATTGTATTCTGGGCAACTGCTATTTGTTTCTACCGCCTTGTTGTCTTGTGTATGTTAAAAACGATGATAAATCTTATATTTTTAAAATAATTATTACCAATATCCTCGCCTAGTGAATGTGTTGAAAAATCAGGAAAATCAGGTACCTCGCCAAATGCAACAACACTGTCATGGTCAATTATCTCATCTTCAAGAACATGCGCAAAAGAAAGATTTGTACTTGTGCAGGGTTAGTCTAAAATAATACTCCATATTTGAAGGTCTATAATATCAAAACCAAACAACCTACAACCTTGATTGACCAATAAAATGAACCGTGAAACCGTGAAGTTTGTTTGCTATACATTCATAATTGTTCAATGTGACCACCATGAGCGGCCTGAACGACATATATGCGATAATCAAACTCGTTCCACGCTCTTGTCAGCATGTCCGGTGTTACGGTTTGGATGACGTTCGTAACTCTCGGTTTGAGGTGGTGAGGGGGTAGCGAGCTGACATTCGACACGTCAATGTGAAGGGGACGGCTTGATGTTTCCTTTCCTTTATGTGCCGAGAGATGGCACTGGGAGCGCCTGTCGTCGTACTATGAGCGTGTGTTGTGTGTTGGTACGCATCACGATGGCGACGGAACAACAGAATGCGTTTTGTGTTATTCAGTTTGCTAAATGTGAATCGGTTACGACTGTTCAACGTGAATCCGTCACAAATACGGACGTCGTCCTCCCGATAGGTGGAGTATCGTAATTTGGTTTCGTCAGTTCCATGACACATGGTGCCTTTGCAAAGGCAAAAGATCCGGGCGGTCACGTGTGTCCGAAGAGAATGTGCAACGGATTTAACAAGCCTTCGTTCGTAGTCCGATAAAATAAATTCGACAAGCTAGCCGGGAAATGCTAATCCCTCAATTGCCGGTATGGACAGTGTTGCGAAAGCGATTGCTGTACAAACCATACAGGTTACAGCTTGTACAGGCTCTTATCGAAAGGGATAAAGAACTGAGATGTGATTTCTGTGCGTTCGTTCTTGCCCAGAACGAGGTAGACGATACCTTCATGTCTAAACTATTTTTTAGCGATGAAGCGACGTTCCATACAAATGGTAAGGTGAACCGGCACAAAGTGCGGATATGGGGTCAGGAGCCTCCACATGAAACCACCAAACACAAACGCGCTTCCCCCAAATTGAACGTGTTGTGCGCTGTATCCAAAGACACTGTTTTCGGCCCTTTCTTTTTTCACGAGCCCACTATTACTGGAATCCCTTATTTAGACATGCTTAGAGAGTGATTGTTTCCTCAGTTAGAAGAGACGGCGGGTGATTTCATTTTCCAGCAAGATCGTGCGCCACCCTATTGGCACCTAGCTGTTCGCGGATACCAGAACGAGACGTTGCCGCATCAATGGACTGATTGAGGAGCAACTGGTGACCATGCTCTTCCTCACAGACCCCCAAGAAGCCCGGATCTTACCCCGTGCGTTTTTTTTTCTATGGGGGTACATAAAGGATCAAGTGTTTCGTCCACCATTGCCGGCTAACATTGACGACCTCAAACCAAGAATTACGGACGCTATTCAAACCGTACAACTGGACATACTGACAGGAGTTTGGAACGAGTTTGATTATCGTGTACATTTCGTTCGGGCCTCTCATGGTGGTCACATTGAATGTATGTTAAACAAACTTCATGGTTCCACGATTCATTTGATTGGTCAATCAAGGTTGTAGGTTGTTAGGTTTTGATATTATAAACCTTCGAATTTGAGTTATTATTTTATACTCATCCTGTATTACCTGTCTGGCTGTTCGCTGTAAGAGTTTCAGGTGTTTCTCTTTCATAAACCCGTTTTCTTTTCTAAAAACATGCTATAATGGAGACTGGAAGTGTTGGTATTTTTTCTGAAAAAGATTCTAACCCCATTTATTTTCTTTAGCATCAATATGAAATATAATATTCAAATTGGTGGAATAGTTGCCATTTTAAAGTAGTACAGTAGTATCTTACTCAACATACTAGGGAAAGCTGCCATAACCACATCATTTGTTAACGTTGTTATTGATTGGGAGTGGGAATATCGCCATTTTGTGTCCAAAATACCGTTGATTCTTTGTAAAGGAATAATTTCATAAATAAGTTGGAACTTTTACAGGCCCTAAGGAAGCATTACTTAAATACATAAAATAATTACTCGCCAAGCCATTTATTCGTATAATTACCCACAAACACGGCATATTTATAATTAACGTGTCTATCTCTTGATGGCTGCTTTCAGGGATGCACNTCGTATAATTACCCACAAACACGGCATATTTATAATTAACGTGTCTATCTCTTGATGGCTGCTTTCAGGGATGCAACTTAGTCTCCCTACTTGACTGGTGCAGCTATATATGAGATTTCTGTGAAACTACCAGCATTTCATGCATCTAACCCCAACAGGCACTTTTCCCGGATTATATATGTTTATATATGTATATATATACATATATACACACATACATATTCACGCCCATCCATATATATTAGGTTATTTAAAATAAAATACATTCAACTTGGAGAATTATGTATTAAAATACAACCGCGGGCACTGTTGCAGTTCTTAAACACCTCTGCGAATCAAAAAGCAACAGTTAAAGTCCTAAGTGTTCACTTATACTGGCCCCATTTAAATATTGTTCCCAATAGGAAAGCGTGATGTAATATATATTCAGGAATGTAACGCAGGCTATATTAAGGAATATAATGTTGGCTATATTCAGGAATGAAGTGTAGGCTATATTCTGGAATGTAATATATATTCAGGAATGAAATATTAAGGTCGGTAGAGTATCTAATATACTGTTNTCGTATAATTACCCACAAACACGGCATATTTATAATTAACGTGTCTATCTCTTGATGGCTGCTTTCAGGGATGCACCATAGTCTCCCTACTTGACTGGTGCAGCTATATATGAGATTTCTGTGAAACTACCAGCATTTCACGCATCTAACCCCAACAGGCACTTTTCCCGGGTTATATATGTTTATATATATACTTATATACACACATACATATTCACGCCCATCCATATATATTAGGTTATTTAAAATAAAATACATTCAACTTGGAGAATTATGTATTAAAATACAACCGCGGGCACTGTTGCAGTTCTTAAACACCTCTGCGAATCAAAAAGCAACAGTTAAAGTCCTAAGTGTTCACTTATACTGGCCCCATTTAAATATTGTTCCCAATAGGAAAGCGTGATGTAATATATATTCAGGAATGTAACGCAGGCTATATTAAGGAATATAATGTTGGCTATATTCAGGAATGAAATGTAGGCTATATTCTGGAATGTAATATATATTCAGGAATGAAATATTAAGGTCGGTAGAGTATCTAATATACTGTTNTGTAGGCTATATTCTGGAATGTAATATATATTCAGGAATGAAATATTAAGGTCGGTAGAGTATCTAATATACTGTTAAAAAATTAATGGTTTCAGCATCAGATTTCCTAAACTGTTTCGCAAACACGTATCAAAAATTATTAATACATTATTATTTGTATTGGTGAACTTGTTAAATTAATAGCCAGGCAAATGTTGCAGTGCATTTCTTTGCTTACTTTCCAACAGGCACTGATAATCGGAGAGGAAACAAAAAACTTCTGCATGTGGAAGTAAAAACAAGTTCAGCTCTGTGTCTGCTCACGCGAAGTTCACGAAGACATCTCCGACAAAACACAAATGTTATCGCATCATCAAAGGTCCTTTCACGGGAATGGAATCTGAAGCTATTGTCGAAGGATCTTCACGAAGCAAGGAAAAGTATGGCTTAATGTATCAGTATCACATTGGAGACGGTGACTCCAGTGTTTACAGCCGACTGCTCGAAGGTGGTCATAGGTATGTTGTAAACATGGCATGTGCGAATCACATGTTAAGGTGCCTATCGGACAAGTTACACAAACTGGCCAAAACGCAGCACCTTTCTCTTTCGTCGAGGCGTCTATTACCAGAGCTGGAACTGACAACAATTTAGGAAGTGCGGGTAGGTCGCATCAAAAAAATAGAGACTTCTGAAAGGGTTGCGTGTTGCAAGTAGAGAAGCGAGTAAAACTGGCGACATAGAACAACTTAGAAACGATGTAAACGAATGCACACTATCATGTGTTTAGGCGACACGTCAACTGCTGAAAACCATTTTGTTCTCGTGAAGGAGAAACTAATAATACCAACGAGGCTGAAGTAAGTGGTATGTTAGGAGAAGTGATGAAGGCTGTTGATTCAATTGTGGGTAAGACTGATCGTTTTATATTCGATCAGACAACGAACCAAGCTGAACGTTACATGGGACTTGTTTCAAAATATACCGCAGGGAAAAGGGTGAAGTAATCTAATCGTGGAAGCTATCGACGAAGGTATTTGGGAGCAGCTCAAAGTCACACAAAATGGCATCCGTGGTACGTAAGTCCTTGAAAGAAATTGACTGAACAAAGTCCAGGAACAATTTTCATAAAAAGGTTCGCAAAATGTGAAGATGTACGAGCAAAAGAACACTGACTTAAGTACACGAAAAGCTTGCCAAAAAAAANAAAAGGTTCGCAAAATGTGAAGATGTACGAGCAAAAGAACACTGACTTAAGTACACGAAAAGCTTGCCAAAAAAAATGAAAAGACCAGAAACTTCGCAGCCAGATGGGAATTATGGAATGGAGTCCGTGCAAAAGAAAATATACNAAAAAAAATGAAAAGACCAGAAACTTCGCAGCCAGATGGGAATTATGGAATGGAGTCCGTGCAAAAGAAAATATACGACATTATGTCACAACCTGCTGAAAACACTTGTGTATTCTCAAGAGCGACATTCCAAAAAAATTATATATAACTGAATAAATAGAGTAAATGCTTTAACCAAGTATGAAGAACAAAAATTAGTTACAGTAGAAAGAAGTGGTTAGTTTGTCTCACAATACAAACCATATTTGGGTGCAAGTCCAGATGGTCTGGTGGGAAATGATGGTTTTGTTGAAATAAAATGCATCTCCAAAATCAGAGGCTAGTCTTTGCTAGAAGTGGCTGTTGACCAGAAAATTTCTATTTTCTTGGAGTTGAGAAAATATGGTTATTTGCAGCTCAAAAGACATCGTGATTATTATTTCCAGCTTCAAAGTCAAATTAATATCGCGAATAAGAGGTGTTGCGATTTTGTTGTGTGCTCTCTATCAGTTTAATCTTTTATTTCGTTTTTTGAAGTTATACTTCTTTTGGCGCGTTGAGGGTAAAAGTTTAGTGTGCAACGGAAGTTGCGCGCCCACAGTGTAACGAAATTCGACAGTGAACGTGGTAGGGGTATGACCCAACGCACATGCGCGTATAGTGGCGCGCGCATGACAGTGAAAGTGGTATGGGTATCACCCAACGCGCATGCGTGTATAGTTGCGCGCACAGTGTAACGAGATTCGACATGATGAAGTTGGCCGTCAAAGAAAATTAAATGTGCATATTTGTTATACTGACTAAGTTTACTCGTAAGAGGCCCAGACTGTGAACGTGGTAGGCGTATTACCCAACGCGCATGCGCGTATCGTCTAGCTATATACAAACGCAAGGTACACAACATAGCACATGGTTACATTTAAAACCGACAGAAAATCAGTTCATGTAATAAGCAAAGTGAAAAACATTTCATTTATATTAGTAATTAATTGTGAATATATATATTATCTTATTAATTAATTTTACTTACATT
This sequence comes from Clitarchus hookeri, assembly GCA_002778355.1. Classification (NCBI taxonomy): domain Eukaryota; kingdom Metazoa; phylum Arthropoda; class Insecta; order Phasmatodea; family Phasmatidae; genus Clitarchus; species Clitarchus hookeri. Next base: position 134,213 of record NQII01003687.1, read on the forward strand.
GTGCCGTAAAAAATTGGTTAGTGATAAAATTGTATAATAACATTTTGAAAATGTTTTCAAGTATTTGAGGTTATTTCTTTGTATATATTATTTTATTGAGTTATACTTCTTTTGGGGCGTTGAAGGTAATTTAATTATGTTCTTTAATCAAACCTTTATTAATTTCAGTTAATGTATTTCTTTGGTCATTTTATCGTTTTTCCTACTTACATAAATTATTTGCATATGTAATAAAATTTTATTTTAGTCACGCCAAAGAAGTATAACTTCTAACGCACGTACATAAGTACACACACACAATTTTTTATAATTATCTGTTTCGCCAATATCCTCTCTTTCGGCCCAGGGTTCGTGTTGCGATGTGATAAAATGTAATATAAAAACGTGCGCCGGACACGGGTACGGTTCACGACACTTGAGCACCACAGCCATACGAGATACAAGTGGTGTGTATGGTTCTATTTGCTCGATAGCCGATGTGGCAACGTCGTGAGGGNGTACACACACACAATTTTTTATAATTATCTGTTTCGCCAATATCCTCTCTTTCGGCCCAGGGTTCGTGTTGCGATTTGATAAAATGTAATATAAAAACGTGCGCCGGACACGGGTACGGTTCACGACACTTGAACACCACAGCCATACGAGATACAAGTGGTGTGTATGGTTCTATTTGCTCTATAACCGATGTGGCAACGTCGTGAGGGGCGGAACATTACTGACCAAGTGACTCGACACAGCGGCGTGCCACAGCAGTGCCGAGTAGCAAATTCGTTATGACCGCGCTGCCTACCGGAATAAAACTGGCGGTACAGACGCTGGGATGCCTTTAAGGACGCGGTAATGGCCATCATTTAGAGCTTTTTTAGAGGGCAATGTGGCATAAAATAGAGGTCAGACTAGATAATGCAGACGAATGGGATTTTTTCATGTTGTTAAGAAAAGATACAGTGAGGAATTCCTGTTTTCAAAATTTCGTTAACATTTTTTTTATCGTCATAATTTAATAATAAGAATAAGTAAATTTGAGCAAGTTTGTTAGTTCACAGTAAATGAAGTAATTGAAATATCGAAAAAGTAATAAATGCGATTCTTACATCACCTTCCTGGACAGTTTCTTATTTGTAGTAAGAGTAATACTAGTCACAGAGAGAAGTAATATCAAACACTGCGATGCTCTATAGTGGTAATTAAGCAAATAAAATATTTGCATCACTGTCTCGATATAGACCATTTTTATCCTGTAATTTCATCGTAGTGCGCCGGTTGTCACAGGATTCCCTCCTTGTGGTCGAGATAATTTCTTGTCTGCCTTTCATTGCTGGGCTCTGCTTCAGCAGTCCAGATATACAATTTTCATGGCGATGCCTAACGAAGGGATGATGGAAGGGGGGATGAAGGACAACGGTATTTCTCACATGCTTGGTACATACATACAAGGCAGTGAAACCATAATATATATTGAATGGAGAATAATATTTTCGTTAAAAATCATTATTACAAAAATCTATGCATTTTTGTTAAATTTAATATGCACAAAACCAACACAATACAGAACTTAAATATTTACAATAATTCCTTGACCCTCATTTTTTATCGCTGCACCTCTACTATTCAGGCAATTAAAAATCGTGAACAAACTGCAAGAAAAATTTCTTATGCCAAAATTTGCATAAATATTCCTAGAAAAAAAAACACGTGTAAAATCGCACGAAATTTCTCTTGAAGAACTTGCAAAAAAATACAATTAATCATAAACGGTGTATCTTACAAAAATTATGCGTACACAGAAGTTGAATAACACAATTTTATTCCAGATTTCCAAAGTTCGTCAGAACCACAAAAAGGTTTTTTTTTTCCCCTGGATAATATTCATTAAATCGAATAAAGGGCATATTACGAAGTAAAAGGTCTAAACTAAAGTTTTGACTCATAAACTTTTTCATTAGATCACTAAAATTAACTGAAATGAACCCACAATTTTCCTATATTTTCCCGATATTTATCCTGAGAAAATTAAAATGTCAGTAAATCGAAAACAGCAAGTCTTATAAATAAAAGGGTTAGTATAAAGTAGAAAACAAAAAAATTCTACAACATTTCCAAGATATACTACAATTCACCCACGGTCACGCCCCCTCCCTCGTCTGCGTAAAAAAAAACGTTCAATAAATGTAGAACGTTATATATTATAAATTAAGTTCAATGCTTAATTAACGTTCGTAAATTGTTACGTAACATTTCCGAAATATACAACAATCCACCAAAATATCTCGCAGACGGCAAGAATGATAAGCAACCTAGAGATGCAATAAGGGACGGAAATGGCAAGACACGCGCAGGAGGAAGGGCACCTACCAACATACACAAGCAATGCATATATTTGGAAAACTTCACGATCTACTTCACGCCATGTTGAGGGGCCGCAGACAGAATCTTGTACAGCCAGAAGAAAATACATACAACACTTGAACTAACCACAGAATGCGGTAGTGATAAAAAAATTCGAACGCCAACCCTCCTTTAGTTGCACCCATTTCCATTTGTGGGTGCATTGAAAATAGGGCATGGAGATGCGAGAGCAATGTGTACTTCGAGAGTAATGTGTACTTCCCGATAATTCGGAAACGAGTATAGTTTTGGATGAGTTTCAGGTTACAAATGTCATGATTTAAATAAAAAAATCTAATACATTTACACAAATATAGATTAATCAACTATATCATATCACAAATTATTTTCCCAAAGCGCTTGCCGCATTCGTTGTAATATACAGTTCGTAGATTATTTACATCCATAACACTGACGAAGTAACATCTTTTAATTTTTAATATCAGTGGTAAGTCACCAAGTGATATACACATTTTATACATAAATTACAAAGCTGTATATATATATATATACATATATATAACGTTGTTGACATCATGATTACATACACATCCTGAATTATACCCAAGATATAATTTCAACAACCAATTCAAAATAAAACTTTATAATTATGAACATGTGCCAAGTCCTTGGGAAAGAAGTAAGGGAAACTCATGTGTAGGTGCAGCAAGTAATTTCTTGCTGGTTTTTGGCGTTGCCAAACACAGTTTACTCTATTTGTTACATGTTTCTCTGTTATTCTTGAGCATTGATGATATACGATGAATTTCGAATCGGCATTGAGCGACGCTGTCGTGGGTCCACAAGGTCAAGAAGGATGCAATACATATAAAACATGTAAAATTAATTTTTCATCATAGTTTTTCAGTATCCATCATTTCGGCTAATTACTTCTTCATTTTCATGCCTTAGGGCGTCAAAACTCCATAAAATACTTTTCTCTTTTTTGTAACATGAAGCTGAATTTGTACCTGGAAGAGATGTTTGTGGTTTTTGTTCATACAAATAATTTTCATATTATCTTTGTTGTTGTTGTCCAGAACGTTTTTTTTTTTTGGCAAAGATTGCGTCTTCGGGGGTAAGGTTTTTTTGGAAGACGGACATTTCACCTCAGCATTACCATAATCAGACACAAGTCCGTAACGTGCATCTCTTAAGTATGGAAGTTTCTGATCTACCACACTTCCCCATATTGATACCGATGATTTTCTCCGTACAACGAAGTACCTAATTTCATTATCGGTGCCATACTGTAAAGCATGGTTTTTGAAGCCACTGTAGATCAGTGACCGAACCAAAGACTGGCAACTTGTTCGATGTTTTCTCAAACAGACCATGCGAAAAATTTCAGATGTTAGGAGTATTCGTCGTTCTTCCACCCACTTTCCTGAGTCTCTCTGCGGCACTGTTTCTCTCTCAGTTTTGTTTATTTTGGTCTCTTTTTAACCCGACTAGACCAAAATTATTTTTGTTTTATCTTCAAATACGTTTCTGGCATATCAGGTTTTAGAGAATAGGGGCCATAACCACAGCCAGCTTTGTCAAGTTGGCGAACCAATGTTTTTCTTCTGTGGACCAAGAACTATTTACTTTAAATCTGCAATTTCTTCAGCTCAAACAGTTTGGTGTGAATACCAGAGCTATGCTTGTACATCAACTGCGCAGCACATATATTGGTCTGTGTGTACTGTGCGCAACCTCTGGTTCTGTGTATCTACCTCGGCAAGATCTTCTTTGCGTGTTGTTTGTTCTCTTTCTGCCTATAGACTACGACACAATGGAACAAAAAATGCTCCACGACATTGCTGTTTAAATTTTTCAGCAGACTTCGGGCTTGGTTTGCAACAATATTGATTAGTTTTAGTAAAACACTTAAGATTCCTTTTTTTTTATATCGGGAAGTATATTTACTTCTTCTTGGTTATGTATGTTACAGAAGTAATCACTGTAGTGGCTGTGTACTTTGGTTGCTGATGGAGACTCCAGCGTCCACTCTAAAATCTTGTTTGTTAGGCCGTATGAATACATGACTGTGGATAAAATAAAATGTTGCAACCAACTCCTACGTCATTATGATAAGAACAACTGTGCGATGTTGTGAACGACTGAAAGCTGGGCTACATCATGATTCGAAAGAATACTTGAGGGAATATTTTCCGTTTGCGCAATGCAGTTACAAAAGTTGTAAATTACAGGTCGAACCAGAATGAATTATCAGAAACATAAAAATTGCTAGGGTTAAAGAGATATATACTGAATTCTCCATGCTATATATGTATTAGAAGAAAAAGTGGAATCCGACAACGGCAGCTTGTTAGTAAAAATAAAATACCAATTAGTAAAAGAAATGCCATAAATAAAGAGGCAATTTAGAGATTAATTTATCAGTTGCAACCTGCTCAACTATTCTTGAAGGGGAGGGAGAATTAAGTGATATAAGAATGGACACCAAGTAATATCTTAATAGGGCTTCATGTAAAACATGAAATGTGTCAGTACAGATGGTCGACAATGCTGTTGGCCGTGGCCAAAAACCTTGCTTGCAAAGAGAAAAAAATGGCATAAGTCTTCATAGCTATTTACAACACATCAACTTTAGTGAAATTATCATTATTAAAAAAAATTTCATTCTTATGTAGCTAAATAAACAAATATTCTAAACCTAACAATTTTGGACAAAGTAATATTTGAACATTAAACCTTTGGTTTCGCGACCTCACGTAATTATATTCAGGTACATATTTTGTGTGCGCTTTCCCCCTAGGACGTAAGCACCTAATAAAAAATGATTTTTCGGAATTTGACCTGGGGTAAAAAGGGGTAAAATATTTTGTCATGGAATCTTCGATATTTTTTAAACCTGAATAGACATCAGCGTACTTTTTGACTCAAAATACTACATATACAAATACCTTAAAAATAGTTGTCATGATTTTTAATATTAAAGACTTGATAGAGTGGAAATGTTTAAATAAAAATGGGTAAAATATGTTTTCACAGATCATCAATATATTTTAAACCCAATGAGGTATCGGAGTTCTACTGTTTCAAAAAACTACATTTACAGTCCCAAAAAAATGTTTTATGTCTACGAAATTCAATAAGAGGGAGATAAAATTATGAAAATACGTTTTCATGGATTCTTTAATGATATGTCAAACCAAGAGTATTTCATCGCCGTTTTTGCTTCCGAAGACTACCTAAAGACAAAATTAGTATTAAAAACAATATTTAACTTCTGTCAGATCGTAGCTAAGGGCGAAAGCTTTGTTCATTAAAAATTTAAATTCCTGGCGTGGTGAAGTTGCGGGAAAGTATAATATCAATGTGCACCCGCAATATTCCTATCAGAAAAAGTCACAATAAATACAAATATTTATTAATCTTACCAAACACAAACGTTCGTTTTCCGTTTGGGCGATACCGCGGGTTTTTTAATGTCACGTTTAACTGCCACCCACATTTTTAAAAATATGATTACAGTTACCTTACACTAAAACTATTTACCACACTATTAAAAATTGCGGTATATTTATGGGATTTGTTACTGTAAAATACAGTTAAAATGCGGAAATGCGCTCTCCGCATTCTTTGTAGTTTCGCGTCTCTACGACGAGCAAAGCTGGAAGCGTTCTTCGCCACTGTAGCCAGAGAATTATCGTTTTTATCAGTTACGATATTCATACTACTATTGCTATATCCTAATATCTGCATATATTTTTGAATAAATTCGTTATTGTCTACATTATCCTTATTGTGACAATGATTAAACCCTTCATGTTGGTATGAGTGCATCTTGTACAGTCTAGACACAATAAAAATGGCGTCCCACCAAGGCTTTGGCTAATTAACATTTACCGACGGCTGGGGTACACAAAGCACGGCGAAGTCTAATGCGGTGCTGAATAATAACGCGAAAGTTTTCAGGTCTCTACACATAGCTTAAAATTTTAGAAAGTTGCACAAGCCATTTGTATCAAAAAGGAACACATCCAACATTGCTAGAATTATGGAAAACGCCTACATACACTGAAAAGCGTGATATCTAAGTGGTTAGAATAATTGTGTTAAAAAATTTAATTTAAGTTCAAATCCCACTCGTGACAAAAAATTTTAATTTTTAAAATAATAGTTTTATATACGGTAAAACTCACGCAGAATGCCAATAAAACGTTTTGGTATCCCCATACCAAAAAGAAGTAAGCAAATTTACACGAAGGTTCCGTGAATTTACGGAAAGTAATGTGAAATTTACGGTAAGTCCATAATTGAAAAACAAAAGCGCTTTCCCATAAATTCACGGACATTATTTCTAACTGTGCTGATAACCATTAAATAACGAGTTATAAAACAATATAAATTTAGTGTTACCATCTTACATATAAATATTAAAAGGAGCTTAGATATCATTCAATTGTAAGAATCTTTAAGGCGTCGCATATAATGGTAGTGTAAACCTCCGTTCTAACTTTCAACTCGCGTACCTGTCGAACATAAGTGGGAGCATATAAATATTACCTATTAAAAGTTATTTCCTATTACAATTATTGTGATACAAATTATGTCAGAACAGCAGCTACGAAATGAAACGTTGTAAAGACAGCTATATTTGTACACTATAGCAGTTTTAAATAATCTGCCAGGTTTAGTGTAAGTATAAAGTTCAAACCATGTAGGAGCTAAATTCAGAGATTCGTAATATACCAATGCATTATATTAAAAAATATGTTATATATTTTCAATTGTAACTACATACAGAATAATATTGTGTGTGTGTGTGTCAGAATAGCCTGGACGAACAGCAAACACATCGTGGGTCGGTAAGAAAAATTTTGTTAACAATAAATGTGTGTTTTAGTACCACAAATGTTTGAGGGCGCTGTGTTGTAATATGGCATAAGACTATAGGAAACTGTCATAGCAAACTGTTGCTCTATAGTAGGCATATTCTCCGGATATCTCCGTCTATTCTTCATATTTATTTTCGCATCGCTTCATACACGAATAACTAAGTTGGTTGCATATGACGCCCGGCAGTTTTCATACTTTGTTTAGTTAAAATCAATAATTGGGCATATTCTCTGCTCTATTAGAACTTATATTTGTTTATTTGAAATGCACATATAGCTCGCAAGCATGTTTCCGTGACTTAACAAGTAACAAATCGCGAAAACCCGACCACTCATGACAGTATTGTGAAATGTAGTTTGGTCTTTTGTGTCACAAGCATCACTCCAGGAGAGAACAGGTGGAGGCTGTTGAACAGATGCTCTTTTTACTTGCTGCTATACATTTTATCTATTTTTGGCAGTACTTGCAAGTAAATTAATTCTGTGATTAAAAAAATTACATACTTTTAAAAAATACACCATGTGCAATTATAACATTCGGCTCCAAATTTTTATGTTAATAATTATATTTTCTTCTTTTTTCAATTCCCCAAATCTTTGCTTTTTTTTTTAATCTACAGCGAACATTTTCTTTAACAATCTCTGCAAATCCCCCCTCCCCCCTTTTTTTTTTTTTTTTNTGTCACTGGCTTCGAAACGAAAAGAATGCTACCTCGCTCCTCACTGTGAAGGTGTGATAATTCTAACCACTAGTTTTCTTATCTGCTGTACTCCTGCAGCGGGCTCCGTGCAATAAGGGACTAACACACAACGGCAAGTCGACAAGTTTTGAGGCAACCAGTTACAAAACGTTCTCGACATTTATCGCACTCTTAAGCCTGTATGCCACGATAAAATTTTCCGTACAAGATCGGGCGGAAGATTCCACGAGACCTGCTGCCCAAGCAAGCCTGCACACAAACAGTTATGGAGGCTTCTTTGGAATAACCTATCCAACGATACTTGCTGCACAAGTAAAGACCAGTGCATATTTATTATTTTACATCTGCAACCGTGGTTCAGGAATAATCTCTTCACTCACGACTTCAGCATTATGCGTTTATGCACAGAGCCTAATAGATTTGTTATTATAATGGAAAATTTTGTGTTAAATAAACAAGGACGTTTAGCACAACTTTCAAAACACGATGTTTTTTTTTAATCAGTTAACATTTTCGTGGTATTTCTATTTACGATTTATTCCTGTTTAATAGTCTTGTGCTCTTTTACAAAATAAACAAAATTACTCTATGTCCGTCTCTCTCTCTCTCTCTCTCTCTCTCTCTCTCTTTCTCTCTTAAAGGCTAAATTTTCTACCTTGTAGAAAACCTTCCATGGAAAATTGCACGCGATCAATGATAAAAACGTCCATGAAAACGGCTAGTAGATGGCCAGATCTTCCACAGAACAATACATATAAGCGGCTATGCAAGGTTGCATGGAATCGTCCAAGGAATTTTCCATCGTGGCATACGGACTTTATTGATATGGCCTGATAGCTAACCATATAATAAATGCTGACAATCATAAATGCGAACATTTGCCATCACTGCCAACAGTTGGCCAACTGCTTGTTGTTTGCTATTTCGGTTTCTCGTACTTTCTGTTTGGTTCCAATCGACCCACTATTTCGCATGTTATTTATTATTTACTCGGACCTGCTCTGACAGAATCTACCTGTATCGCTGTTTCACTAATATATTTTATTTACAATTCGTTTCCTTTATTATTGCCAGATAATTATCAACAGTAAACGTTTGCGTACTCCCATGCCTCAGATAACACGGAAGTGTGAATGTGCTGAGAAATTCTCGATTAACTGTGTACAGCTCTCCACAAGTTACCACTGCATAACAAATTTTACATTACAAAATTGAATAATTGATTTGTACGTCATTGTTGTTATTAGCCAAACTTGTATTTGTTATTTGTCATTAGTGCCATCACAGAGTGGATTTTAAGAATGAGTGACAACAACCATGTTGGATTTCCTAAACAAAATTTTCTAAAAATTTTGAACTTGCAATTTCATGTATTTAGATATTTATATTATACACCCAATGTAGTGGGGAAAATTGGAGCTAACTAAATGTAAACTTGACATTACAAAATTCTTCACTTTTTTTTAGTTGTCCCAAATATAAATAAGCCAATATTATCTAACGGATATTAAAAGATATGAATTCAAACATTTGTCAAATGCAACGTTTATAATAGGAGAAAACAAGAAATATTTCTTAGAAATTACAATTATAAAATATAAGCAAATTTCATTATCACAAATAACACCTAAAAGCAACCGTTAATCTCTTCGATCACGTAGTCACACAGTTGTAAAACGTATTTCCATATATTTTCTCATAGTTTATGTTGATGGAAAAATACATTTGTGTTTGTATTTGTACAAAGACTGTTGAAAATAGGTACATTACGTGATAAAAAAAATTCAAGCAAGCAAAAAAAAAACGTATTTTATATGACTGGCTGTTAGAATCGTAATATTAGATTTTTGGAACACATTAATATACAATTAATTATGAAGAAAATAGTGATGGACTATCTCAAGATATAAGTTCCCTCACGAATGAAAATTTTTCGCACTCTTCTTATTTTTATAGTTTGGTTATTCTAGCTAGAATTCTCGTAAAATACAATTTACAAAACACGTCTTAAAATGAACTAAGGTGATGTATTTGAGCATATAACAACATTTGTTTATTATTGAAAATAGAGTTTTTTATTTTCCAAAAATAGTATTATTGGTATTATGGTATATTATGATGCGAAAAGTATTAAATTAATTTATTTGTTAAAAGTGTCCAGAAGCTGAACACTGTTCGAAAAAAATATAAAATAACGGATTTTAATCAGAGAAATTTTTAAATGCTGGCCAAGTGCGTAATTTTTCTTCTATGTTATAATATTTGCGGTTTTGTGTCGTCCTATGCGTGTACATATGGTACAAATACCAAATCACTAAAACCTTCAGTTGATTTTTAATAAAAATTATAAAAATATTTTAACTTAGATATAGTATGAAACAAGTCTGAAATTTTATTTAAACACGGTATTTTATTACGTTGACGTGTTTCTTGACGTTATATAAACTCCACCACGAAATTTCTTTGGAACGCAGCAATCTGTCTGCGATTAGGATTCAAATTCTGGCGACGCTTACTTTGATATTTATCATTAATATAATTTTGAAATGTCGGGGAGGATATCCACAAAATTAAATACCTTGAAATTTCATTGTGGTAATCTGGCGACTCCATCAATTATTTTTACCTGTATCCAAACATACCTATAACTGCATACAGTCATGAAATTCGTACGACAAAAGTATTAATTTTAAATTCCCATGATTTCTTGATTTAGAGATATTTTTTAACTTGCCCCGTTGTTGTTTCATTAGCCTACTGTTATGTGAAATAATAAAAAATACATAATGTGCATGTAGTATAAAATATACCTTCTTCAATTAAAACTTAAATGACAACCGTTTCAAGTTACAAAAGACAACGCCGATTCTACGGCGGAAATGAATATTACACGGAGGATGAAAATAAATATTAGTATTTTTATAAGGGAACGTGAAAGCTGAAGTGAGCTGTGGAAGTTTGCTCACGACCTGTCCAGGGGCTTGTCAGTAAGGCATCTCATTGTCTTGCGTGGCGCGGGTTTTCCACCACGAGAGGGTGTTCTACCTCTTGCGAGGTGGTGGCGCGTTACGAACTCCAGACGCCAACTTTTACAGGTTTCCGCGCTCCACGGTGTCAGGACACGTCAACATCCACCCCTACCCCACCTCCCATCCAACCACTGTCGTTTTTCATGAATACCAACAAGCAGAGACTTGGTTACGGCCCTGCGACCATGAGCGAAAGTTTGGTCGTCTGTCTGCGTCCACAACACAACGGAACGCCGCACTACGGGCAGTGGTGGCTCGCTCCACTCAGGTTTTTTGTTGGTATTGTTCAATTACCTCGCTTTTATGTCGGACAGCTAACACTAAACTCACCTGACTTGAATTTAAAAAAAATACATATACGAATGCTGCTCAGAAGTTCGTGGACTGAAACCACTGAAGTCAGAATCAGTAGGAGTTTTGGTGTGAGGTTATTTTTGCAAAAGTACGATGCTCACAGTCTATACACCTTTCCTAGTGATATAATAACTTCTAAATTCTTAAAATCATGTTGCACACCATTTTCTGAGAGTTGATTTAAAATAGTGGAATTGGCAGCTTTCACTTCTTGGTCCGTGTTACCAACTCTTTCTTAAGTGCCGGAAGAGCCTAGAAAGGGTGCAATTAATTGTCTTGGGCTGTACACAGCACGGTGCAGAACTTCCGATCACTTGTCTCCAAAACTTACGTAGCCTGTCGTGCCACAGGTAACCAAGCGTTATTCTGAAGGGAAAAACATTTTTCATGACACAGGTAAGATTTTTCTGCGAATCGTACTCTTTAAATGAACTTTGAAATTTTAGCATAGTAACATCGTGGTTGTTAAATGTGAACACAATCTGCGGAAACCACTGATTCGCAGTTAAATTCAACTACTCGAATCAGTGGAAATGGCTTCACTTAGATTTCAGTGGAAAACCACTGATTGTTTCAGTGAAAAAAATTCGCTGATTGAATTAGTGATGTGAAACAACTTCACTGATTGATTAAGTGACGGCTAACTGCAGCGGCGAATTAAATGTTGATTTTATAGAATTTAGCGAAGTAATTACGAGAAATAAAATTTTCTGCTATAGTTCACTATTCATATTGCGCAATGTACTGTAATTTAAAAAAAGTAAAGTAAGTCCCGCAGGTGGCCGGGATTGAACTGACGCAACCTTTCAAATTCAGTCAAATTGGCTTTAGGAGCGTTACATTATCACATCAGCTATTGTCTGTCTAATCTAAGATTGGGAGATTTTGTCAGTCAGTGAGTGGCAATTTGACATATACGAAACAAACAAAGTGCCATTTACAAAATCCTGTATCAGCTAAAGTACGAACGAACAAATAATAATATTACGTTGGCTATTGTGAGTGCACTGCCGACGCATATTATACAAGCAGATAATACGCTATAAGAAAGAGTTACTAGATTAATTAATACATTTTATTTTACGAGGTCACAAAACAGTGGTTGTTTGTATTACAAACTAAACTTCGTGATAATGTAGTAATGTACAGGTGTTCAAAATTAAATGCACAATGAAACGATCTGTATCCAAATGAAACGCAACTTCAAAAACCTTTTCACGTCGTATCACCCCTCTCCAAATATGCTTTCCATACGTGTTTGATATTAATTCCAAAAGCATACAGAAATATTGTATAAAATTGTTGAATTATTTTTCTAATAATTTGATGAAATATAATTAAATATTGTGTCGTTCCGAGCCAGTAATAGAAGAAAAGTAAAATTTTAAAGGGACACTATATATTTTGAGCAATGGAAACGGCTCTCACCTCGCTGTCATGGCATAAGCACCATCTATCCTCTCTTTCCCGAAGCATTACCAGCCAGAGAAGAAAGCTTCCGTGCTAACAGATTTCGAACAGATACCAATAGTTTTATTTTGCCACGAGCTCTGCATAATTTTTAAAGTAACATATATTTCGTGTACAGCGATTTTGAGTACTAGTAATTTCTATTCGGCTGGTAATCGTTCGTCTACGTAAATTATTCGCCTAATTGTTCTCCCGAAAACCGATTTCCTTGTTTCCATGTTAACAAAGAAAGTGGGACACACGTGAATAGTATTTAAGTAATTCTAAAGTTATTCCACGTCACATATTTCCAACTCGAATATATTAGCTATAACGTCCAAAGTGTGATAATAGCTACAACTACTGTCTCGCAAATGTTAACCCATATCCACTGTCACGGACAAATTAAAAAAGAGTTAGCAAATATTTTTTTGCAAGGTTCTATATTTTTACTTTTAAAACCTACTAATTTTTAGACAGATGTCAGTCTAAAACATCTAAAAAATGTTTAGCATTATAGTACAATGGTAAGTAGATAAGCTGACAGCATGTTGATAAAAAAGACAGCCTCCACTTGACGCACCAGCTGATGGCGAAAGGATACGTAAACGGAAAGTAAACATTGGCGCTACTTTCGTCGAACTGTCCGAATCTCGCCAACTTACAAGTCACATTATTAAAACGAAAAGGAAAAAAAAAAAGTTATATTACTCGTTTTTGGTTTAATTGGTACTGTTAGGAATGTTAAAGCGAATAGTACATATGAGTGCTATCTCTTCACCACATTTTATACAGTTTGAACCTTCATACAGAGCTGTGTAATGATTACATGAAAACGAAATGAAAGACTTAAAAATGTAATGAAAGATTGAATTTTCATATTACCTCATAGAATGGTGTTTTGAAAGACAAAACACATGTTATAAAGTATTTTGTATTGGCTTTATTAGTTTATGCATTATTATTTTACTTGCTACGTGTTATTTAACGGTCATTTTTACACGTGGTTTGATGGCCATTTTTACACGCTTTTTAACTGATCCATGAGTCAAAATCAAATCACTGAAAAACAGAGGAAAAAGTTACTGATGAATCAGTGGAAAATATCACTAAATCAATAACTGAAGGAAAACTGACATTTTTTTCACTGATTCATCAGTTACATTGACTGAAGAGACTGTTGAATCTGCCAGATAGTGTTAACTGATTGAACAGCGAAATTTTCACTTATTCAGATCTTGTGTGTATCCTTTCCATCCGCCATTGTATTACACACTGCAAAATAACTGCGTGTTGACTTTACTCACATAAACAATATACAGCATAGGACAAATTAAAAGGCGACAGTCAAAGAATCACTTCCAAATATGTTGCCAGTCTACAAACTTTCGGAACAGGCTTCATATATTAGTTGATCCGGGAATCATGTCCATAACTTAATGGTCAGAAATGGCCTTAACAGTGTCAACAAAGGAAGTCACATCTTACCTGATGTTTAAAATATTCTTTATAATTCTCTAAGTCAATACCACTAGTAATTGTCATCTCTTTATTACATTAAATTAATATCTACCAAATCTCTAGGTAGATCGGTAGAGTCACAGAATTGTTTTAAAAATTACACTTGTTATGTTACAACCAACCTCGTACGGGAATAGTCCTACAGTATGTTGAAAAGACACAATTTTGTTGTGGAAATGCACTATTGGCGCTATTTTCCTTGTAAATTACATATATTTTGTTTGGTTTGAAACAACTTCTAAAGAATTTAACTAATGAAGAGTAATAATGAATTTATTAAATATAATTACACTGAAGTTGATATTACTTTAACGAAATATGGTGACACTGGTTATGTTATAAACTGTATTATTTTTCGAAAATATTTTAACTCCGTCAGATTTGGCAGTGGGTTTGTATATAGCACTACTATGAGATGCCAACGAATTAGGGAAAATATGAACGTTCGTTTCAGAATTATATATAACTATCTGACCCGACAGTCGTTGCCCTGTCAGTTTATACAAAAATTGATAAAGATAGAAGATAGATATATTATTTTAATTAGGATTTAGTGTTGAGACCAGGTTGCATAGCACCCATATTTTAATATTACAAACATTTACAATAATTAAGTAATGCGTTCATCGAACCGCTTGGTGTTGAACGATATTTTTTGTCTTTCCGTTCGGAGAGAAAACGAATAGCGCCGATGGTTTACCTACTCTCGAGCACGCCACGTACAACTGCCGATGGGAAAAATATGGCAATTCAAGGTTTATTCCACACACTTCCAACGATTGGCCTTGCGTTTTATTAATCTTCATTGCGAATGCAAGACGGACAGGAAACTGGACATGCTTAAATTGAAACGGTAAATCGGTTGGAATCAGTGGTATTCTTGGAATCAGAACATCCTCGCCTGTGAACTTTCCTATGATTATCGTTGCTTCAATCACGTTGTTCATCAGCTTCTTAATAGCGAGTCTTGTTCCATTACATAGTTTCGGTTGGCTCAGATTGCGTAACATGATTATCACCGAGCCGACCTTGAGCTGCAAATTGTGCGGCAGCATTCCTGGCAAATCCAATGAATTCAGAAATTCAATTGGATAATTTACGACTTCATCTGGATCGCTAATTGAATCGATCGACGTAAATTAATGCATTGGCCAGCGATTTTACTTTTAATTTTTATGTTCCAATCGTCTACGTCCTTATTTTTCGCTCCCAAAATAGCTCGTTCGCTCAACCAAACATGGTTTTTGTAATTTGCACCAATATTCGGGAACACTTTCGTGATCAATTCTTCTTTCGAAATAGTGAATTGAAAAAAATTAGGTGGAAACAAAATGAGGCCAGTGGAAGCGTCAATCGGAATTTTTCCGTTGACAATGTCTAATAATTTTGTGGAAAACACTTCCGCCGATTCGTTATTTTGTAACGCGACTCGCATATTCGTTGTTAACTTGAGAGTATTCCCGTATCTCCACAAATTCGATGTGTTTATTTCATCAGCAGCTGTTGATCTTGGAATGACTGGCATCGTTTGCCGAAAATCGCCGGCCAGCAGAATTATCGTACCTCCAAAGAGGTCCTGATTATTGCGCAAATCTTTCAACGTTCGATCGAGTGCCTCCAATGCTCGTTTGTGCGCCATCGTACATTCATCCCAAATGATTATTTTGCTATTCTGTAGTACTTTCGCCATTGCTGAATTTTTGGCAATGATGCACGTCGGTTCATCTATCGTTTGCAAATTCAGTGGCAGTTTGAGCGCTGAATGGGTTGTTCGTCCTCCTTCTAACAATGTGGCAGCTATCCCTGATGATGCTACGGCCAGCGCTATTTCACCTTGTGCGCGAATCGAATCTAAAATCAATGAAAATAGGAACGTTTTGCCAGTTCCACCAGGTGCATTGAGGAAAAATATTCCTCCGTAGCCGTCGTTGATTGCTATCATCAATGTATCATACGCGGTTTTCTGCTTCTGATTCAAAAGTGTAACCTTTGTTCGTACTGACTGACTCAAAGCATCTCGATCGTATTGCCGTTCTCGTTCAAATTCTCTATTGAATGCATAGTGCATCGGGCGATTTGGCGCTGGCATTCCTAATTCGTACAAAATCTTTCCGGACATCACCAGGCACAATCCTCTATAGAAATAAACGCCTCGTTGTGGATCTCATCGTTAAAGTCAAGTTCAGGATTCGATGTTGTTGTACGCACTCGATGCAAAATGTCTTCAGCCATATTGTCTTTGTATTTGTTCCATAAATGAAGTGGGTTAGATGGAAAACACGTTGAAATGATGATGGCAAAAAGTGATCTAATTTGATGGGCAGTAGACGAAATAACAGCATCTGCAAGTGTATGATCCCAATGAATGTCATCTTCGAGCAAATGTAAACGCTGACACGCTTCTCGGTATGTTGCCCACAGCTCATCATTGACAGTTCGTAGAAATTCAAATAAAATCGGTCCACGAACATTAACCAATAACAAACGCAGGTAAAAACATGCATCATTGCTCGGATGAAGTGTGTAAATGCGCCCCAATGCATGGGTTGGAATATACATTCACGTATCCAGGAACAGGCTTTCCCTTTTTCCGACGTTGGAATTTTTTTGATGATGCGTTCCATGTAAAATATCTCGGCATCTCTGAGTAAAGCAGTGTTCTCGCTAATGGATCACTTGCGCATGTCGTGAATAAACTTGTCAGCGTTGTCGCTGGTGGTCGTTCAGCTCTCTGCGCTGCGTTTACTACCGTGAAATAAACTCGTTGTCCATTCTCCAGGTGCACAGCTAAATGGACCACAGTGGGATGACATACGTGTATGGCGAATGAAAATATTCTCCAAATCACCTCATTGCTGCTGACATATCTTCCTATTTGATATTGCGAAACTTCATCGTTGGCATCAGGAGCTGCAATTCCAAATACAGCTGTGTCGCTTCCTTTCGTGACGTATTTGCAAACATATTTGATGGACTTGATAGAATTGCAGTATTCAACATTGCAATGCACTTTGAATGTTTTGGAAAGCAGCGGCGAATACGGAACAATCCAGTTGTTGTCGACTACAACATATTAATTCTTAACTTTCAACGTTATCATTCTGCCGTTATCCTCTGCAGAGCGACGACGATACAGGGGGTAACCGTCATTACCTGTGATTGTGTCAGCCAACAAAGTAAGCGGATAACGTTGGGAGCATTTGTTTTCGATCATACATGGTGATTCCCGGTTGTGATTGCCACATGGTTCATGAATCATATTCGTCGTTACAACTTCATACAACTCTGGATCTGTTTCCGGATCAGGAATTTCTGCGCAAATGATGGCGTCAATTTCATGCGGTCTTATTTTCTCGACCATCCACAAGTGAATATGCGCATGAGGCAGTCCTCTTTTCTGCCACTCCATAGAGTACATTCAACATCGCACGTCTCTGAAGACATGATACTTCGCAATGAAGTCCTTGAGTGCATTGAGTTTCTGCTTGAATACTCGTTCTGTAATGCCGTGACGATCGCTGGATGATTGACCAGGTAGTAACAGCTGTGTGATTTCGATCCATTTTGGGTTGCATGTAAAAGTGATGAATAAGTCTGGTCGACCGTATTGGCGCACGTAGGTCATCGCATCTTGCGCGTATTCGTGCATATGCCTCGGAATTCTAACATACGTCGCTGGCAAAATGGTAATTCGGCCGACATTGTTTGCATTTCCATCTACATTAATGACATAATGTAGATGGATGTATTCTACCGAACGCAATTTTTTCTGATTTAAACGTCTATACGGCAGACTTTCCGTCTCGGTTTTTGACCTACATATCAACGACGAACTGATGAAACAGTCTGCGGCATTTCAATATGTGATTGTCCTCGTTTCAACGAATCATCAAACGGTAGGCATCAAAATTCATCGAACTGACCTTTTTATTTGTTTCTTGACCTGTTAATGGATTAATCATCTTGATAAAAAATTATATCCATCCTCTCCTCGGCAAAATATCAGCGGGTATTTTAATGTATCATACGAACGATGGGTTTCGTTGACAGGCTGAAGGTTATTACCATCACGCCGTCGAATCACAATATTACGAGACTCCAAATTCTCGCCTACAACCACAATGGCAACTTCATTCAACGTCGATGCATTGAAGCGTCTTTTATGTTCGCCTGCTGGTCTTTTGTCTGCTTTGATCACTATTTCGTGATTATCCGAAGGCATCATTTCTAGTGCAGTTTTGAACACTTTAACTTATTCATTGTGTTCATGTAAGAGTTGTTGCAGTTGTGCAATAATCTCTCGCCTTACCGCACGACTGATGGCACAATGCTGATCTATTTCATCATCAGAATTTCCAAGGAATCACACCTGAAGAAATTTGTGATCATCATTCACTGGCAGTAACAATGCTCCTGCACGATAGTGAATTTGTCCTTAAATCTGTAAAATGAAAACAAATTCTTTATTGAAACGTTGTAAATTGTTAATTTTTTTTTTGTGTATATGATCTGTGTTTTGTCGAAAATGAATTTACCTTAAAAGTTGGGCAGAAACCTTACCTTAAAAGTTGGGCAGAAACCTTACCTTAAAAGTTCGACTGAAACCTCGTTCCTCAGTTATATTCGCTCCAAATTATGTCATTTGGAAGATACTGTTGTATTATTGTATATTCTGCAAAAAATGCTTCGATTGAGGTTCTTGGCCAGAAAGTAATGATGCTAGTGGCTCTGGTAGCAGTATCAATTGTGGTAATTTGACCTTTACGCTCGCACAACATAATCCTGGCGGTTCATGTCGAAACCTCAAAGCATTGCAATGTTGACAAACAGTGCTCATGGTTCCGAAGTCGACCGACACATCTGTGGCGTAATCGATTGTTGGGACGTATCTGAATGCCAAATGTTCATATCGAATTGTTACGTTTGGCCGCCTGTTTACGTTATTTACGTTGTTTACGTTATCTCCAACTGAGCGAGTCGAACTCGACTTTCTCCGTTGTTCCGAAGTCATAACTGAACGCGCTTGAGAAATTCTTATTATATTTGCCTCCAAACGCTGTCTAAGCTCTTCATCAGTCTCATTGACTCGACGATCATGTATTTCTCTTGCGTTGCGCATACGCCGACTGATATTTCGACGCCTTATTGGTGGCATTTTTCCAAAGACACCAAAATAATCTTTTCAACACACCACCGATAACACAATATTCTTTTTTGTCAAACAAAGAAAATATAATGAAATCACTTCGCAAAATGTCACACTTTTTTTTCGTTCTAAAAACATGTGACCGCAGAACTTTCAAATTGTGCCTCATTTCACGTAATGAAATTCTTTAACACAATGCCATCCAAATTTCCGACTTTTCCCGTGGATTTTCCGAACGTTCTCTTTCATAAAAACCTTGTCCTGACAATTACGAACACAATAAAAAAGAAATCAGCCAAATCGGTGTGCCGTTCTCAAGTAATGTTCTGTCATACATGTGGCAATTAATTTTTATTTATATATAGATGTTTTTTGTGATGAGAAAAATTACAATATGAAAGTAACAATGGTACTTTATTACAGAGATAATTTTTTGCAAGATATTTTCCATTCATTTGATTTAACTGGAGCAGAATAAGTTTAGTTACATATTTTTTAAAATTTATTTTACGAATTTTTGTTCAAAAACTACAAGTATTTTATATCATATAACAATTAATGATGTGTGCTGAAAAACCCCGTAAGAAATTTATGTTCGTTTATTTAGAAGATAAGTAAATTACGGTCATTTTTGTATTAGATATTACTTAAAAATAGTGCATTACAGAACAAAATTTTTACAGTTATCATAAACAGGCGTTCTCAACTGTACTGAAAGTTTGCCAAACATAAGCACTAATTTTGGATAAAAAGTATACCAACTACAAAATATGGGAACATAAAAAAAAATACTGGACTCATTGTCTTGAAGGAAACAGAAATAAACAGTTGGTTTAATCGAATTAATATTTACTATGAACACGCTTATCTCAGGAAAAAACGGTGCAGTTTTAAACACGAAGAATCATTTTGCTAAAATATGTATCTCTGAAAGAACAATTGGTGTTTTCAAATAAAATTAACACAGTCATCAAGCATATCTGAAGAGTTGATGGGATCGTCAATGAAGAGAGCTATGGATTTCGGTACACTGTAAAATTATTATTCTAAAATAATTTGGTGAACTTGAAGTTTGATGCTGAAGCTTCATGCAATATAATGCGCCTCCACAAACTCCAGTGCCCGTGTTGAGATTGCTCAGGCTGTGGGGAACAGAAGTAGTGACAACATCCTTTACTAGGAAGAAAATTCCTGTTTTGAAAGACTGTGCGTTACGTTAGAAAGAAAAGTAAATTTTTTATATTATAAATTATTTATAATGAATTACGAATGCTGTTAACATTTTAGCTCTGAACACCTCCGAAAGATTTTTTTTCTTATTCTCAGAGTTGACGGTTTGAAATTATTAAGTAAGCAAATATTTCATAAAAAATGCAGACACATATCTGATGGCAAGCTTGCCTGAATGCCTTACAAAAAAAATTTACATACTGAGACAAGCATAAAACCTGTAGTTTTCCCAACACTTCAAATGCCATCATATTCATTACGAGCTCGAGTTAGCGATAGATTAAATAATTTGGAGGTAATAGAAATAAATGGTGAATGCGAAAGTTGCTACATAAAATGTGGCACATTATATCAAGTATAAATTCTCGTCATGCTAACATTTATCGTTGAACGTGATCATTTTCCATTATTACTCCCCCCCCNTTATATCAAGTATAAATTCTCGTCATGCTAACATTTATCGTTGAACGTGATCATTTTCCATTATTACTCCCCCCCCTCCCCCTGCCCTGCTTTTCCAAAATGATAACTGAGGACACAGAACACTGACTCAATATTTCCCGAATAANCCCCCCCTCCCCCTGCCCTGCTTTTCCAAAATGATAACTGAGGACACAGAACACTGACTCAATATTTCCCGAATAACCCAATGAACTTGTTGATATACTCAGAAATGTTATTGCTTTGCAACAAGATGCAGATTTCCCGCAAAGTAAGGAGGAATCTTCATATATCGGCGAACTGACGGATAGGGGTTTCATCAATTTAAACAATTGTGTACTATCCATGCTCTGAAAAAATCAGATGAATGCAAAAACTAAATTTATATAAGAAGTAAGAAAAAGAGTAAATTACATTTTTATATAGTAGAGCGTGTTTATTTTCTTGAACCACTCCCAACTGATTTTCTGAATAACTTTTTAATTAATTAGTATATAAAATCGATTGCAAGAGTTTGTTCTAAGTATCATTTCTGAAAGCAAGTAAACAAAGAGGACTATAGTTCAGTAAAAGTCAAAAGATTTTTCTTTGAGTTTTCGTTTTGAGGTTTCTTTTTAGTAATTTTAGTAGTTTCTTGTTTGAGATTTCATTTTTTGAAGGTTCGGTTTTTTGAGATTTTATTTAGAGGTTTTATTTATATTGACAAAAACAGCTTTTTATAATTATCTATCAGCGGTGTTGTAAAAGGTATTTCGGGTTTTTGTCTGCATAGTTCTGTGAGTGTGGGATTTTTATTTAATTTAATCTCATGCTCTGCAATGGACACAGTCTAATCATACCAACATAATAAAATCTATAAAAAGGTGCATCATATCTCATGCATACTCATATACAGTATTTTCTCCATTATTTGGCGTGTACTAAAAATCTGATCTATCGTTGATCTGTTTTTTGTAAATCCACGCTGATAATCTCCAATACGTTTTCGGCATAGGGAGTTTAGCGTTTAAGAAACACATACTATAATATCTTATATGCCACTGTTAAAAGTGAGATTCCTCTATAGCTCTCACAGTTTCTTACCGCTACTTTCTTTTGGATCGAAGCAATAAAAGCTTCATGCTACTCATCTGGCAGCTTCTCAGTAAAATGCCAGATTAATTTTCATGGGAAATCCTGGCCCGTGGGNAAGCTTCATGCTACTCATCTGGCAGCTTCTCAGTAAAATGCCAGATTAATTTTCATGGGAAATCCTGGCCCGTGGCTCAAATTTAATTGTGTGACTCTGCCAACTGAGCAACTTATCTACAAATTTCATGTTCTGGTATGTTTCAATGAACAGTTGTTACTTCTTTGAATTAAATCATATAAGTTCTTTAAAAAAAGCGGGAAGCCATTAGTTTAAAGATGGAAATATTTAAAATAAACATTCCCTATAGATAAAATATATATAACTTTTAATTGGAATTTATGTATCATNAAAGATGGAAATATTTAAAATAAACATTCCCTATAGATAAAATATATATAACTTTTAATTGGAATTTATGTATCATTTACAAACAAGAAGTGGCTCATACACATGCTGGGATAAATTAGGCTTACATTCACATTTTGTTTACAGAGTGTTTGTTGTCTGTAGGGCGCCTTGTTGCGTGGCTAGAAGACTAATGCGCATTTGCACGAACTAGTGCACTTAAGAATTTACTACATCGTCACACTTGGCAAATACTTTCCGATATAACTTCACAGTTCCAGGAAGGCATTTTTGTTGAAATGTTACCCAAGGGAGCTGAATCAGCCTGTTCCTAATAACTAGGTTTCTGATACTACTTTACTCTTTCCCATCAAACACTTTTAATGTTAAATAAAGGTACTTCGGGAAGTCGTAGAATTTATTTACATGGACTTTTAACAGAAAAGTGGATATGCCTGAGGGGCCTGCTTAAGATCTACCTTTCTCCTCATTCTGTATTCTTCCTTCATATGTACAATTTCTATTTCCACGAGACTATAATACTTTATTCATGTGACTGTCAAGTGAAAACTTGAAGTTGTTAAGATTGTAACGGTGTTACTAAATACCAATTCCCACTTTAAGTCATTTGCTCTAAGTTTAAATACTACATTCGCCACAACGTCAAGACTCAGAACTATTTTACTTGATTCATTGCCAACTTAAATGTGAGCTTGCATGCCAATATGCAAATTAAGTACCAATAATTTGTAAGGGAAATTTAGAAAGTGGTAAATTTATTTATATAGATTAATGTTTACGTATNCAAATTAAGTACCAATAATTTGTAAGGGAAATTTAGAAAGTGGTAAATTTATTTATATAGATTAATGTTTACGTAAATAACCAACAGCAGCGTTGCAGTTGGTCGAAACAGCAGCTTACGTTACGATGTGTTCTGGGTAAAATTTATAAACCCCGAGTAACTATGATGTGTATGCCGTTTTCATGGATGTCCAGGTTATATTAAGTTGGTGAGCCATCCTCACTTATTCACTTACCCCCANCAAATTAAGTACCAATAATTTGTAAGGGAAATTTAGAAAGTGGTAAATTTATTTATATAGATTAATGTTTACGTATATAACCAACAGCAGCGTTGCAGTTGGTCGAAACAGCAGCTTACGTTACGATGTGTTCTGGGTAAAATTTAGAAACCCCGAGTAACTAAGATGTGTATGCCGTTTTCATGGATGTCCAGGTTATATTAAGTTGGTGAGNCATTGTGTTTCATGCTCACTACTCTCGCTTTGCGTTTCGCTGTGTCCAATTCGCTGGACGTGGCGGGGAGTCAGTAATCAGCCCGCTGGAGCTATAAGAGTTACATGTGTGTCGCAGTGTCGCGCTATGCCGTGAATAATGGCCGATGGTGGAGGACGCAGGTGCGACGTAGGCCCGCGCTTGTGCGGGTAGAGCGCTCTGTCGCTGAACCTGCTCATCCCGGCGTACGCGCTGTCTGCTACATCGAGGACGCGGAAAGCAGCTTACAATTTGTCATTGTTATGCCCATTAATAACTGTTGTCATACAAGTTGTGCCTCCAAGTATTAACAAATCGCGGAAATATTTTGCACCATTGCACCAACATTTTCTAAAAGCGCTCTAGAATCTCCTTTATTTTATGATCTGATTGATTTTAGACGTGGCTCAACTGTTTCCAAGAAGAAATTTACATTAATGGCTAATAATAACCGGATTATTCACGTCCTTGCCAAGTAAAAAATAAATTTTCACCCCACCAAAAGACGTTATAATTAACCTGTATACATGCACAGTACAGGTCTTATTTTAGATTTCAAATTACTTTAGTTTCTATTACTACTGTTTTTCCGTATATGCATCAAACACCTTCTTAGCTATACGCTGATTTGTATATATATGTATATATATAATTCCTCTTCTCTCTCTGTTTTGTGTGTAAAAGTACTATTATTAATCACGTTTCTTTCATGTATGATCCTCAAATTGATTCCTAATAATCACATATTTAGTCTTTGGTAACTGTCTATAAAAAAACAGATAAAAGAAAATGGCGCAGATAGAATCCACTTGACTCGCGTTATGGAGAACCGGAATCGATTCTTTATCCGGCCAACCATGGTTTTCCAAAGTCAGTCAAGGTAAATGCTAAGAGGATTCTTCAATAAAGGTAATATCGTTTCATTTTGCTGTCGGATATGTGTGGTTATGTTGGTTAGAAATATTGTCATAATTTTGTGTGCAGTTTTTCTCTTGTTTCTATTTAGTAAGCCGATAGAGGCAATGGAGGGAGACTAACTACATTTTGAATGTAAGGTGCAACCTTCTCAGCACTCTACATTTTTACCTCTGGCTAAAAAGAATTATTTTCACCAGCAAATGCTTCTTTCCCGAGAATAACGTCTGGCTTAATCTGAGTAAGGTCTGGTATGGTATGCGTGTGTGTGTCCACCCTTTCAATTTTTGAACGCGTGAACCGAAATTTACCATACTCGGTACACACATAGTACTAAGTAATGGCACCTGACCTTTATAGTTTTCGACATCGCCGGGCACTTACTTTCGAAATAACGGCAATTTTAAAATTTAGGGTTATATGTCATATCTCGGAAACCATTCAACCGTTTTCAACCAAAGTTTGTATACTGAAAGTGAGAGCTGTAAACATTAAATTGAGAGGTGAATATTGCCGACGGTATGCCATTTTGGAAGATAGCGTCACATTAAAAATTAAACTTTTATGTTATATCTTGAAAACTACTCAAACCATTTTCGCCAAATTTGGCACATAAGTAATACTACGGTACGTACATAAAAGTAATTTAAATTTATTATATACTTATTTTCAAAATGGCAGTCATATAAATATTTAGGTTTAATTGGTATAACAACCATACATTTTGACTAATTTCAACCTAATTTTGTAAGCTTACAGTATCTATTACAAGCATCATATAAGCAAAGAAAATCACTTTTACCCACCATTTTGTATGATAGCGCTAAATTAATAAAGAAAATGTTTTTTTTTTGTAACATCTCGGGAAACCATTGGCAGAATTCTACTTTTTCCCGCCTGCCAGACAGCAATTTATATGTACAAATAGGTTTCAAGTATGTCAGATAATTATTTTCAAAATGGCGGCCATCTAGCTATTTTAGCATGGTATGCTATATCTTCGAAACCATGTAATGGATTCCAACATGTATTTGTATGCTGGGCATGGCCCCTACATATTTTCTGGGGCACTGTTACCAGACACTGTGGCGGACCTCCAATTTTTTTAGCAATAATTTATTTTATAAACAGCTTTCATAGCGCCCCGCGTGCCACGTCCGACCAGTGACCCTAGTTCTGGTAAAGAAAAGCTCATCAAGTCCTAACAAAAAACCTCGGTCTTTTTCTTAATAAATTATATCTTGTAATCTGATAAGCTTTTCACTGCCAGGCCCTAGAGTCATTGTGAAACTGTATAAACATTAACACTATAATGTACACCGATTTAAAAAAAAGAACAAGGATTAACTTATAATTTTAATGGTTACTTTAAATTAATATACAATACAATACCGACAAATTCTTGTTATATTATTAAACACACTTAAGATTACAAAAAAAGAAATCAAACAAACTTTATGAAGCTTAAGGCTTTACTGGTGTTTAGTTCAAGTTCAATGTTCAACTCAAGTAGCAGTACACAACACTTTCCTTGCTTTCTTCTGTGCAAATTGATTAATAACGTGTGAAAAGTCTACAGTCTTTGCAAGTTCGTTCTCAATGGCTAAAACTGCAAGAATATTAAGTATGTCCTGAAATGTTCTATTTTTCTGCCAAGTCTTCAGTGAATTTTCTAATTTGCTGAATGACCTTTCTGCAGATGATACTGTCACGGACACTGTACAAAAAAGCTTCAGAGCAATACAAAAGATTAAAAACAGAGATTGAAGTTTTTTGTCATAAATAGATTGCAGAAGAAATAAGACATTTTTTTCTGCACCAAACACAGTCGAATAAATCTTTTTCATGTGCAGAATTTCCTCCAAAATGTCCTCAGACAAATCGTTTTGAAATTTCTGCAGAAGTGTTTTCATTTTTGACTTAAATTTTTCTTCTTCAATGTCCATAAAGTTCAACACTGGTGAAAACAGGTCACAGCAAAAATTTTTGTTCGGATATCAGCCATTATGAAGTCTAACACAGAGTACATGACCAAAACTTTGAAGGTAACTTCTTGCGTGTCTTCCTCCGTACTGCCACTGCCGGATCCTTCCTTATTTTTCCTTATTACTGCAGTCTGTCTTTGTACAAGATCTGAAGAAATAGAGATGCCTACTTCCGTGGCAACTAGATTCACTTCTGAAATAACCTCATCAGAAGAATCACGCAGCATTTATAACTCATCTAGCAAGTCTTTCATGAGGTTGCATTCAACATTTAATGTTATTCCCTTGCTTTGAATAACCACATTTATCTCATCAATGCACGCAAGAACTTTATGCCAAAATGCTGTCATCACTAATACTTTAAAGGAGTTGAAGTACTTCTTTAACCCCACAACTGTGTTAAAGGCATTTGGAGTTAGTTTGACTTCATGGAGGTTTCTAAGAATAAATCCAACACTTTCAAAACACCTGGATAGTGCTTAAATATTGGTCTTACAGCTTGAACCCGCTCGCTACATCTAGTTTGTGAAAGACTTTGAAGGGACATAGGAATGTTCTGTTTTAATATTTCCCATCGAGCAGGGCTGCTTGCAAAAAAGGAATATAAAGTTTCCAAGTTCCCAAACAATGTCAGCACATCTGCGTTCATTTTGGCAACGTTTACACCTACTCAATTGAGTGAATTTCCACCACAGGGTGAAATAATAGCCGAATTGTTTTTTTCAAGAATTCTGCTCTGGACTCCTTTTACGTCTCCTCTCATATTGGAACCGTTGTCATAGTCTTGAGCGCGGCAATCATCCAACAATATTTTGAGTTCATTGAAAGTTTAAACATTTTCATGTGTGATTGCCTCTCCTGTTTTTTCATTGAAATTCATGAACTTGATAAATCTTTCATTTACTTTAAATTTGTTGGTTTTTTCATCATGTTTGACGAAACGTAAGAGCAAAACATTTTGTTCCTCATGTAAAATATCAGGGGTTGAATCTACTATAATTCCATAATAAATAGCAGTTTCTCTTTTCTTAAGGTTATCTTGAAGAAGTGTCTCACCGTATAAACTTATAAATTCATTTTATGAATACCAAGAAAGGTAATGCGCTTGGCCTTTCATGTTCTTTCCGTCTAACTGTTGTTTCTTTATTTTTGGTAGGTGTTCTCGAGTAATGTCATCATATTTACCAATAAGCTCAAGCACACCTAAGAAGTGTCCGTTGTGAACATCTCCAATTGAGCTGGTTTCACCTTGAAAGGCCAATCCTCTAGACAATAGAAATAAAGTAACATCTAAAACGCATTGCAGAATTGCCTTCCATTTCGTTGCTTCACATTAAATCTGCTGTCGCAAGTTCTTATCAACACCTTGTCCTTTCAGAGACAGTTCCAACGACTTCCATTGTAAATAGTTGGCCTTATGCACAGGGTTATTCTCGTGTCTGGGTAAAATGTTGTACAGCCTTTTCCAAGCCTTTGCCTTTGGAGTAAATCCTTCTTTTACTAACATGCTGGTCGTAGCCTTAATCGAAAAGAGTTTACATGGAAGACAATGAAGTGATTCTTCTGTTGCACTCCATAACAACCATTCCCGAGGAAACTGATGACGTGTTCTTTTATCCACTGTTTTGGAGTAGAGTAGGGACTTCTGAAAAGTTTTTCCACTGCAATCTACAAAAAAACTTTCGAGACAAATTTTCTATAGCATCAAAGCCAGTGTATGAAGTAACAACAAGTTGTCTTAATTGGTCTGTTATTGTTCCTGGCCAAGTTCCTGGATCTTCGTACTTCACATTCGTATTAAAAGGTGTAGACGCATTAGGTGCAGGATCATCAGTCTGACAGTAGTTTTTAGAATTTAAATTTAATTGAAACTCAGCTCCTTGAGAGTCTTCTTTCTTTCGACTATCTGTCATGTCTAATTAAGTAGGAGCTTCTACTGTACAAACTGTAGCATTAGGATTAGACTCTGACATAGCAACAATATTTTCTGCATTTTCAATGTCTTCTTTAAAAATTTTTGTTATAGACTGTCGTCCTACAGTTTCTTTTGCGTCTCTTGCTGCTTGGATTTTCCTTTTTTGTGACCCATATTTATACTTATAAAATTGTCCTGACATGATTCAAAATGAGTATGAGTAGTAGACAAACTCTGGAAAAAATATAAATAAATAGTAAAACAGAAAGGACACAGGTAAATAGTAAAACAGAACCAAATTAACCCAAAGACATCTAATGCAAATAATTCCAAAATTGAGGTATATTATACTGACTTCAAGCGTTATTTATTTATGTAAACATTGCCGCATCTATGTGCTTATGTTATGTAAAAATATTAGGTGTACACCGTGCAATTAGTAATACTACCTTTTGTACAGGCCTACTTAATTTTGTGTTGAAAAATTTTTTGATTATCCAAAAATATATATTATAGGCTAATTACTCTACATTAGTATGGTAACACGATGAAACGTATTAAATCTTATTAGTCGTTGAAATGTACCTTGGAGCGAATAGTTGATGGTAAATCGCAGCCACCGGCCGGTGTTTGGTCATGTATGTGCAAGGCAATGCATGCTTGGATCCAGGTGAAGAAGCCCTTTCCTTCCTTCTCACATGAACAAGAATATATTCAAACTCATGAATTCCAAGGCGAGAAACGCAATAATACACTCAATAAGTAAACTTGATAATATTGGAAACTGTAAACTCGGTAAAAGCGAGATCTCGGCACATGAGAAATGAGATGTTGTCTGGTCGGAGGCATTCGTTGTAGTGAGAGAGTGAAAGTGTCTGCAGCGTGGTGGGGAAACTAGTACGGATTAATCCGCTAGGGGCGTGGATATATTTCCTAAGGAAACGAGAAATTATAAAGGAATGACACCAACACTGCTTTAAGTTAGGCTTGAAATCATATGTTGGCGATTTTTGTCCAACGATTATAAATATAATTTTTATAAAAGATAATATTATTTTTTTAAATTCCTGCCCTGGCCGGGCCCCTAAAGTTCCCGGGCCCTGTTGCTCTGACAACACTAGCAACACCCTTGTGGAGGCCACGATGCTGGGAGTATATATAACTAACATCAAATGTCTATACACAGGGCGTCTTTTGTAATCCATTTTGTTAGATACTGCCCAATGAATTAATAAAATTTGTATCTCATATCTCGGAAAACAATTGACCGATTCCAATCAAATATGGCAAACAAGTGGTACTGCGGTAGGCGATGTCAACTGGTACGTCTTAGGTATGTCATACACTTATTTTCAAAATGGCAGTCATAAAGTTATTTTAATTTTGTATGCTATATCGTCGAAACCGTGTAATTAATTTCAATGAAACTTTGTATGATGTTTATATATATTAAAGCCATCAAATATGTCAAGAAAATCTCCTTTGTCCGCCATTTTGTAAAATGATATCACATGAGACATTAAGATTACGTGATATCTCCGAAAAAAACAACCGACTTCTACCAAATTTGGCAATCAAAGGCAGCCCATTTTAACTTACAAAATTTGAGAGGGTCAGACACACATATTCCTAAAATGGCAGTCATGTAAACATTTTAGCTGAGAATTTTTTATCTACGAAACTAAAAAACAAATTTCAACTTAATTTTGCATACTGACAGTATCAGTTATATCCATCAAATTTGTCTATGCAAAGCCTCATTTCTCCTCAATTTTGTAAGATAGCCCAACATTAAATAATACTGTTTTATGCCGTACCTTGGGAAACAATCAACTGTTTGCTTTCAAATTTGGCGAAGCAGTTTCACTAAAATTTATTAGCACCCATGTCAAGGAAAGTAGGTTTATTAGTTATCAGTAACGTATTGGTCGACATCTTGTTAACATTGGAGCTCCACATACGAAACATTATTTCACACAATTTGATTTGACTCTGCGTTAGGAATACGACAAACTGATAGGGGATGACCACTTTCCAGCAATTTTGTAAGCCCTGCTTAGGATATACATTTCTCTTCAGTTTGTATCATTCCGGCATGTAAAATTGACAAGCTTTAGAGCTTAGGCCTATAACTTTGTTCACACTTGAAAAAAATAAACTCTTGGAAATTTTTTGAATCTTAATTTGTAACTTATCTGCCAATCCTACTCTTACGTGTACAATACAAACAAAAACCATAAAAAGCATCCTAATTTACTATAAATTAAACATTGCAATCGTAAGAGAACCATTTTACATAATTCACTGTCATCATAACTAGGAGACTGTATACCAGTGTGTATGGTAGGATGTATGCCAGTAATGAGTAGTGCTTTTACTAAAGGTTGATTTGAAAAGTGCATACTTTACAGTGAAGAGCGTATAGAAACTATCCAAATGCAGAAGACACGAAAATATGCTTATATTCAAAAGCGGCTACAAAATTCTCTGACACTCACATTGACGACGGTTTTAATCTAGTTTGAAACAGATCGTCGCCTCTCACGGATGTTGCCATCATCTGTTGGACATCTGGGTTTGATGGAGAATAAATCCTAGACGTGAGACAAGTTAAAATCCAAGCTGATTACTATGTTGATACATTTAACACGTTTTATAGAACTTGAGAATGTAGCAAAAATTAATAAAATCGACACAG
The DNA here is from genome assembly GCA_002778355.1 of Clitarchus hookeri. NCBI lineage: Eukaryota > Metazoa > Arthropoda > Insecta > Phasmatodea > Phasmatidae > Clitarchus > Clitarchus hookeri. Next base: position 165,593 of record NQII01003687.1, read on the forward strand.
TACCCAGCTTTCTTTTAACTATACATGGAACGTAAAACGCTTNTTATAGAACTTGAGAATGTAGCAAAAATTAATAAAATCGACACAGTACCCAGCTTTCTTTTAACTATACATGGAACATAAAATGCTTTATTCGTTATGCACAATGAGAGTTATTTACTTTTGCCATCCCGAATCATCGATGACCAATTTATTTTCATGCCCTATAAAAACAGACTATGTAATATGTCAGGATTACACTGAGAAAAGTATTGTTGACTAAAACCAAACTTGTTTGGTTAATCAATTTGGTTTTTTATAGAGGCTATTAAATATTTTGTATCTGATATGAATTATCCCATTGTTATTTGGTTGTATTAAATATTTCAGATAAGTTTTGCAACTGAACATGCGTATGACTATAAGTAGTGCAGTAGTTCATGTTTTATAGTAAAGATATTATGGTTTAATCTAAATTATACATTGTCTGTTGAAATTCCTCAATTTTGGATTTTTGTATTAATATTTATTTCAACTAAGTACATTAACAAACACTGACATTATCCCAGTTACCGCATAATTTATCAACAACCACTCCAGCTTTATACGTGAGGTAAGGCAACTAACCTGATAACACTACAGCCAACGAAATGAATCACGGTACGTTTTGCAGCTTATTTTTCTGCTAGCAGAAATTCGGTGCGAATAGGCCCAATAACTTGTAAGATTGTCCCAGCTATCCACATGTTTATTCACTTTAAACAAAATAATGGTTTGTTTCTATAATGACGTTTATAAATATCACACCAACCAAACTGATTAGTTGAACGTAACTCTAAAACGGTCGTGTGTAATAAATATATTTAGATGATGCTGTATTAACCAAATGGATACTCGATTCAACAAATTAGGTCTCAGCATGTTAAATAACATGCTGAGACCATCTTTGTAAGAAAACAATATTGTTTAGCGATACAAATACTCTCCAAGTAAATTTATTTGGTATCTGCAAATATACATACTGCACTTATTCTAAGAAAGTCTCTTCTTTACCAAATATGATATCACCCTTCAGCTTGACGTGTGAAGGTTTAGGAATATTAGAGCGACGCTGGCCCACAACCACCCCCCCCCCNTGCTAACCCCCTTCCCCCCGCCGCAAACCTTCAGGAACCAGGGCACGTGTTTTGAATGGCATTGTTCTGCGTTCCACCACCTCACCCCCTCCTCCCCAATAATACAGACATGTGCCGACACTTAAGGGGGGACACTGGCAAGCATAAAAACCCCTTTACGGGAGAAATGGGATGTCAGTTCATTACCACCGCGCCGAGGGAAGAGTTGCGGGAAGTAATCGCGAGAAGACGTGAGCACGAGTCCGAACCACAGTCCAGGGAGACGGCAGCACCTGTGGGCCTTTTTCCAAGGCCTACCACTCCGCCGGAGCTCATCCCCAGATGTCAGCCTACCAACACTCACCGCTGAGTTAAGTATAAAAATCGGCGCGCAGAGAAGCCCCACTCAACCACGAAGTCGCCCGGTTAATACGAGTAGTCAAATTAGGTACCACACCTCATAAGTGCTGATGTATGTAGTTCTTGTGTAATCTTCAGACAATATATTCGTCCTTCAAAATGAAACAGCAACCGACTACATTATTGCAAACCCCTTAACTTGCAGGCATCATATAGTCTATGCCGGGAGGACGTAACTACGATGCTATAAGTCACCCTGTCTTCCACAGTGGCGTAGCGTCAAGCTTCAAATAAACCGTATACCCAGATCACGGTTATGAACAGAATCAATACATCTTGATCGCAGTGGGTTCCGAGTCATTTAAACATGTCGGTGGTTAAACATTTTTGAGTCGTCGAGGGTTGTTATAGAACTATCACCTTAAAAAGCACTGCCACAATGATCCAAGTTTATTTAGTTATTCGTTTACATTATTACTTAACACTTTACATCTGGTCAACCAAAGACCATAAATACCAGAAGATTGAGATGCGCTGAACCACAAGAAATGTAATAATTATTATTTATACATCTACACCTGTTTGATGGTTTCTAACAAGTAGCTTTTCAAAGATGGCAAAATGAAACATAAAAAAATAAACGTATTTAGATCTTACATTTCTTTACTGAAGTTTCCTCCTAAATCACAAGGAAGTCAGCAACCAATATTTCAATTCCAAAAGCAAATGTATGTATCTCACTGTCAGAAATTATTTTACAAGCAAGCAGTTTCCACAAAACTATCAAAATAACCTTTAATTTCAGCTACACTGATGTAGCCTTCTTTGTTGAGGTCACATATGTACGATAACATGTCACGGTGTCTAAATACATCTTGTTGCAGTGAGCCTTTGAAGATGCTGCGACAAGACATCCCGACGAAACGTCAGGAAGGTGTTCTCATCGCCTCAAAAGAGAAGCGTAGAGTCTTATAACTCTTTCCACGAAAGCCTTTGATTAACAGATCATTTAAACGTTTTTTAGGGCCTGAGTCCCTATATGAAATTCATAAAAGAGGGAATAATTTTTCAGGTTTCGTCTGGTCATTAGGAGAAAATTGCAAAGGGAATGATGTAGTTCGAATATTTTAAATTCGTGAGCGACCGTCCTTTTTTTTAGATACGGATACAATGCTTAAAGTTGTATCTTTGGAATAACAGTAAATTTCAGTACAAAAATAACATATGTGATAGTCTTAAATCTGAAAATAACATTTAATTAAATATCTAGTTCAATAAATCTTTANCGTCTGGTCATTAGGAGAAAATTGCAAAGGGAATGATGTAGTTCGAATATTTTAAATTCGTGAGCGACCGTCCTTTTTTTTAGATACGGATACAATGCTTAAAGTTGTATCTTTGGAATAACAGTAAATTTGAGTACAAAAATAACATATGTGATAGTCTTAAATCTGAAAATAACATTTAATTAAATATCTAGTTCAATAAATCTTTAAAGAATAAAAGAATAAATAAATATTTTGCNTAAAGAATAAAAGAATAAATAAATATTTTGCTTCACCTTTTAAAAGACAGCCTCTTATTTCCACTCCTCGTAATAGCATCGAGAACATCCTCGGTTGTAACAGATGCTGGGTAATATACTGACACAAGATAAAGTTAATTAAAATTATTATTTCATAATCTGTTGCGCAGATGGCTCTTGATTGTTTTCAGTGAAGTAGCGTATTTTTGCATTTCAGCTGATGAAAGTTATGGAATTGAGTTGATAAGACTGTTGACAGTAAAGTGAACACTTTTGAAATCAACCTTTGTAAAAGTCACTACCCATATCTACATACATACTACTATACACTGGTACGCATGCTCCCAGTTAAGTTGGCAGCGGATAAACAAATATAGTTCTTAATACGTGGCGAAGTATTACGAGTGTATGGTCAAATTTGTGGCGCCTGAAGTCAGAAGGTTTCTTGTTTTATGCTGTAATAAGAATTGGTGTATTAATAACATATTTGTGTAACTTATTCCTCGGTTTTACTTGAATGATCGCATGAATAAAGTAATGAGGCCCATCCTGGCAATGTTATATTTACATATGGCGGAAGTACACTAACTGAGAAGGAAAGTAATTCCAAAGCAGGGGATCCAAAAAAAGTTAAATTAACCGTGGATTGCCTGTGTTGTCCATTCGCGGTTACTTCCAACTTTTCTGAATACCTGCAAAAGTTCTATTTTCAGAATATTCTTCCGCCTTATGCAAACGAAGCTTAAACGAGTCTAGAAAATCACGCCAATGGGACAACGCACCGCATTGGGGCGCGTTTAGCTTAATAATATTTTGCATTAGAACTATTTCTTACTAGGCATTACCAACACACCTATTATATACCAGTTTTTATTATTAACAGTTTTAAATTAAATACTACAATTTATAGATAAAATATAAGTAAATGTTTAATCTAAACAAAAAATTAGGCACATTTATGTTAACACGATATATAAGCGCTTATGATACATGACATATTTATAAAACAGTCAATAACACCATAAACGGAGTGCTTTTTCAATGGTTTAATTAAAAAAGTGTGAAGAAACCATGAATAACCTATACAAAGAATTGGGTACCTACGAGTAAAATAGACAGTTACATCAAGTCTGAAATCCTGGCTGTTGCCTCACCATGTTGGATAATTGAAGAAAAATAGCAGTGAGATTGTTGAGGGGTTGGATAGGTTGTGCTTACTACAGCTTCCAGATTGTGGCGTCACGCCACCCTTGTGTACACCAAGTGGTGGCTTTCGGCGATCATTCAGAATCGCCCCGTCACGCCCCTCAACTGCACGAACAACTCCTTCACAAGTAAATAACATGGCTTCCTTGCAAACTGCTCCCTTCCCCTTTCCTTTCCTAAGGGCAGGTGAGAGTCACCCCCCGACTAGGGTCCTGGCCTCGTCCAATCTCGTCGCATAAAGGATTTCATTAAACTTTTCCCCCGTCTTGCGGGGAAGTTTTTAACGAACTGCCACTTGTCCGGAGGTGAATGCTCTCTCTAGTGACAGGTAACGGGACGCCTAGGGGCCTATGGGAGGTAGCATCGACTCGCAGGACTTTTAGAGGCGGACGAATATCAGTCTTTGGTGACCATGTTACCCAAACGCAACGTTACATTCCAACTCCCGTCAACACACACATTTTCTGAGCACTGAGCCAGAAGTGAAGTTCAAAGAAAACCTATTAAATCAAGAAAACATCTGTAACATTTACGGAACATAGTGCAATTTTAAACCCTGGCATAATACATAGCCAGTCTACGAAGAAGTAAGCCACCCTGATTTCTTCATCGCGGTAAGCAGAAAATGACGAGAGGCATTTATCTGAGTCATCGACGGTTCGGCATTCTTTAGTCTCCTTAGCAAAAATCATTTCCACAGATGACGTCGGAAGATGATGTTTACTCATAATGTTTTATTTGGTTTCCTAGTTAAAAGCGAATACGTCTGGTTCATCAACCGTGTTCTGAATAACTTCGGATTATTTTTTTTACAATACAGCGTATGTTGTTTAAAAATTATGGTTATAACACACTGGCGTTCATATTACAACACTAATTTTTCTATCTTCTGTACAATACAAAATGTAAAACTGAAATCTGGGATTCCACATAATATTTTTATGGAAAACTCTTAATATACTGTTAATAAAATGTAGAATTCTGTACCGAAGAAATAAATATTTAATAAAAAATTTTGTGGCTTTGTTAGCAAAATAATTATTAAGATGATAATAATTCCATTTGAAAGATTGATAATTATTCTAATCCAAATAAATGGAATGTCAGCTTATTGATATTTTCTATTTGTTAGTTCTCAGCTTAGTAATAGATCAAAAAGCAAAATGTAGATCTCAATTTCGTTGATCTTGATTTCCTTTACAGTCTATAGTATCTGCTTTTTATTTACTTCGTCAATTTCTAAGAACCTGTCCACTGACTAAAGCATTCTTGCATCGCTTGTCTCTGCCTTAACAATAACAGGATACTGATATGTCAGATCCACTGACATATCAGTATCTTGATTTGTAAAATGTTCTACAATTACTACAATACATTACGCTGAAATCACAGAAAACTCTAATTATTGATTTTCTACGCGTATTGTTCCAGTATAGGTATTTGTTATTTGGCCGTGTTTTATGCTGATGACATGCAGGGCCAGCTGGAATGGAGCTCTGTCGTATGCAGGATCGCGATATTGGAGAGCGGGTGGTGCATAAGACAAATCTACTAGCGCAGAAATGCTTGTTGGTTGGTAATTTAGGGAAGGAGGCATTACCGAATGGCACAACAGGCACCTCTGAATACAGTGAAAATCCGTAGGTTTTGCCCCGGTCTTACTTTAAAATGTGAAATTTAAAAATTCTCTGTTTACCAAAAACCTGACATATTCTACTGACATTAATAATTTTTTTAATTTGAAAGCGGGCCTTTTTGTTGAAAAATCGTAAAAATCGTTGCAGAAAAATGTTAAATATTATTTAAATAAATTTTTGTGTTCTTAATTTGCAATCTGCAACAAATTACAGGGGTTCTAATATTGTAAATTTGTTTGTATTGTTAACTAATAAAAATTAGAAAAAGTAAAGAATTTTTATTTATAAAATTAAAATATTTCAATAAAAACTAAAACCACGTGCACGTGTATCTTCCCCACTTAAATTAAATTATGATCATAAGTACCACAAGTATACGGGGTTGGAGCGTTTGTGAAGAGAGCGATCGAGTGGGAAAAAGTCAAATATATGTCGATCCTAAGAGATTCTAGGAACAACTTATATCTCATTTTCTATGCCACATTTCAACGAGAGTGCATGTTGTGCTTATCCAGTTCAATTCACAGTCCTTAGAAACATATAATGATGGTTTGTGGTTTTGGCTCATCACTTTGACTTCCGTCACGCCGCTTTACGCGAAGTTCGGTAGATATTTAATACAAACGAACAGGCATCGTACCCTTCTCGGCTCTACCAATGTAGTTTAGCGCGATAGCGTGCTGCCTTGCTGGTCGAATATGCTTGGCAGGACTACGCCACCTGCCTGACTGCCCTCGTCACATGACCTGCGTGTTTCTGCGCCGGTGCATCGGCAACCTCACCAACAGTTTTCATTTATATTGGCCAAATCATACAGTGCATTTCCAACACCTTCAACACTTGATATAGCAGTAGCGGTTGCAACGTCAAGAAATATACACTGCATTTTCAGTCGGACCGGTGGACACGCTGGGAATGATTAAAATGTGGTCGGGGGTTGACTGAAGATGGACTCGTAATTGTACTATGAAGCAAGAAGTTACCTTATTAACTAATGAGCCTACTTTTCTCTACATGGGTGCAACAAGTTTTGATGCATTTCTTAAAAGCAATGTTTAAAAGTATGCCTTGACGATTTGTTGACAGCTATTTCACTATAAATGGAACCAGTCACATATGCATTACTAGTGAGACAATTACATATACACACATGCCTTAACTAGTACTCGAAACCAGAATTCCTCAGACTGTAAGTGGGCATGCGACCAACTACGTTACACGAGTAGGATTAAGGTTATGAGAATCAACTTCAATTGTAATTAGTCGAGCATTTATGAAGACAGGGTTAACTAATCTGAAATATTTAGAGGCCTATCATTTTAAAATCAAGTATGTGATTCACTTAAAACATGTAAGTTTACATAGCCCTCTGTGGCCTATTTGACTGCAAAATTTGGCGAGAATCAGTTGATTGGTCCCCGACATATGCCATAAAAGCCCTATTTTATCATGTGGTGCTATCTTCATATATGGCGGACAAACAATATCAATGTTCGTCATGTATACTGTCAGCATATAAAGGTTGTGTGAAATAATTTGAAACATAAGGCATGCTGACGTAAAATATTTACACGGCTGTTATACTGACAATGTGACAACCTCCTTTAGTGACATAAATCAATTTGAACTACATTGGTACAACTAGACGCCTGATACTGGTGGGATCAGTCTATTGTTTCCCGAGACATGAAATAAATATTTTATGTTTTTCATGGGGTGCTATTTAACAGAATGGTGGAAGAAACAGGCTCTGTATATGCATATATGAATGTCGTAATAGATAATGTCAGCATACGAAGTTGAAATTTGTTACATGGTTCCGTAGGTATAGCATAGGCTTACTAGGCTAAAATGTTTATATGGCTGCCATTTCAAAAATTACGTTTCCGACCCATATTTAACACAAATGTACATGGTAATACTTGTTTGGCAAGTTTGACAGGAATCTGTAATTTTTTTTCCGATGTGTGACACAAAGCTTTATTTTTGTCGTATGGCACTATCTTACAAAATTGCAGGCAAAAGAGACTCTGTGTAAATGCATTGTTGTAATAGGTACTGCCAGCATACAAAGTTTAGTTGAACTAGCTTGCATGCTTTCGTAGATTAAGCATACTATGTTAAATGTTTTTTGTTCGCCATTTTGAAAAATATATGTCTGACTTTTTTAAAGACAGTAATATACATGCCCTTCAGCACTACTATATTTCTGCCAAAGTTTGTAGGAGTCAGTTGATTGTTTCCTAAAATATGACATACAAACTTATTTGATTGTTAAGCTACCGTACAATATGGCGGACAAATGTACCTTACATAAAATACTTTAAATAGATTTAAATACATTAAATAGTTTTAACAGATAATGCCAGCCAGCATTCCAAGTTAAGTTAAAATTGATTATTACATGGTTTCCTACATATATAAAATCAAGAACAAATCTTTATATGACCACCATTTTCTAAATTAGTTTCTGATCAACTAAAACATGCACATTTACATGTCCTTTCGTAGTAATACTTGGTTGCTAAACTTGGTAGTGTTCGGTATATGATTCTCAATACATGACACATAAACTTCATTTATTCAGGTGATGCTGTTACAAAATGAGCTACAAAAAAGGCTGTTTGTAGACACGTTTAATTTTTGTAATAAACACTGCCAGTATAAAAAGTTAGGTCGAAATTGGTTCAATGATTGTGTAGATATGGTATAGCAAACTAAAAAGTTAAATGACCATATTTTGAAAATAATTGTTTGACTTACTTAAAACATACCAGTTTACATGGTATGCCATTGTACAACTTGTTAGTCAAATTTGGTAGTAATTGGTTGAAATTTTCACAATATGTGACATAGAAACTTTATTTCTTAATATGCTACTATTTTACAAAATTGCAGAATAAAATCTATGTATTGGCATATTTGGTGTTTGGTAACAGATATTTTTAACATTACAATATTATTTTGAAATAAGTCAAATGATATGGTAGGTATTGCATATTAAGCTTTAATATTTATATAACAGAAAATTTTAAATAAGTGCATCCTCTATTCAAATTGCAAACGTTCACATAGCCTACCATATTATTACTTACATTCCAAATTTGGGGGGAATCGGTTGAGTAGTTTCCGTGATATTATTTTCCTACATGAAAGCTTTAATTTTCAAAGAGCTATATTCCAAAATGGCATGCTAGAGAAAATATTCCTCACAAATTTAAATGCTAAATAATGTACTATCAACGTCCAAAATTTTGTTTAAATCGGTTTAAAGGTTACCGAGATGGCACGTAGGGTCCTAATATTTAATTCATGCAATTTTGAAAAACTATAAAAGTCAGATTTCCTTCCAAAATTTTGAGATTAGGTCTTAGGCCGTTATTCCAGAAAGTTTGGCATTACAAATGTACTACCATCTCAAGCGATTGAAAAGCAATTACCAGTACTTACCTCACGAACGTATTTATGAGCTATAGTTTCTCAATGCCCTGAGATGGTAAGTATCATATATGTCATGGTGTGTTATTTGACACCCCGTGGAGGCTTATTAATACGTGGAAAAGATATTGTTCTAAAGAGTTTATTTACACTAGCTTTTGCGGAAATAATACGTGACTTCTCATTTGTAACGATGTCTCTAGTGATTGCAGTTGAAATAATTGATCATAACTATTATTTTCATCATTGACTGATAAAATGTATTTATTTCGCCTTTTCTTGCATAAAAACCTTTAGATTAAATTTGTGCAGAGTTCCCATCGCCGTATTGTTAAAATGCTTAAACACCATACAGCTATATGCAGATCTTTTATAAATGTGTTTTAAGCCCTCTCAGTTGGTCATATTTTTACTAATTTTATATACAGTGGAACTGCAACTTTATAGTTATCAATTATTGCTGCATACTTTCCTACAAATACACAAACGTTTGAGAAAAATACAACACCAAGAAGGACACATATGATTGAAATGAACTTTATACCACAGACTAGGTACATGACAATACAAGATCGATTAGGATTACCGAACTCTACATGATCTCTGTCCTTGAGAGTTCAGTATGGTGTCAAACCCCCACGTAATGCACGCAGAGCCCCTAAATATCGTGGCATGGAACCAAAGAGGACCTAGATATGTTCCTGGGGAATCTCCCTCTACACGTTTGTATAAGAGTCCACAAAGCAACATCAGAGTTTGCTGAAGGAGCATGAGGAACAAGTCGCTGACCAACCTTATCCCACAAACTTCCAATAGGCGACATGTCAGGCGAATGTGCAGGCCAGGAAACAATGGTACCTGTCGTTCATTGAAGAAGGCTCGCACATTCCTCGCCACATAAGGCCAGTCATTGTCCTGCGGAAATATGGCATGTGGTGTTGCCTGCTGTGAGAGACAGTACCTCGGGCTCTAAAACCTCCCTGATGTAGCATTTGCTGTTCAGATTTCCCTCAATGCGTAGGAGTCGAGATCGCATGTTGCATCCAACGGCGTCCCACACCATCACACTTGCGTTCGTCCGCTATGCTGCTCCAAAATCCAGGCTGCCAGACTGCGGTCACAACAATAGCATATAACATGAATCCGTCCATCACTGCATGACAGGTTGAAGTGGGACTCGTCCGAGAACGTTATGTTTTGCCACTCAGCTCGCCAGCGACGGCATTTACGTGCCCATTGCAGTTTGCGGCCTTTGTTATTTTTTAGCAATGGAAGCCGGCGCAATGTGTGCCACCAGTCCAACCCGCAGCAGATGGCTTCGAAACCTCGACGCAGGTAGGTTCAACCCGTTGCAGTGCTCCAGTGTCTAGCCAACACTGTGGACGAGGCTGCACTGTCCGTTGCGTCATGCAGACAAGATAGCGGTCATCCCGTGATGAGTTCTCATTGCGTAGTCCAGTACCCGCTCGTCACTGCATACGACCCTCATCTGTTCACTGCACTGCCGTAGCAGCATGCCTCNATTGCGTAGTCCAGTACCCGCTCGTCACTGCATACGACCCTCATCTGTTCACTGCACTGCCGTAGCAGCATGCCTTATAAGAGCCGAATTGTCAAGGTACGACAAACCTGTTTCCCGCAGAACGATCATTATACCCGGTTAAAACTCATCCACTTGCTAATACGGAGCCCTTTGACGTCGACGAGGCATACTAGCACTTTGCTTCCACTATGTTTGACGGCTCTTCACTGACTGAGCTTGGCGTAACACTGGCCTCTCCGGTCACACACAAGAGGGCTCTACTGGGCCTACGTGTACGCCATCTCTCTGGAATCGTAATCACTTATTGCGGGTACACCAGGTACTCTGTTCTACACATCCTCCGAGTTTGGATTCATTCGGGCCATTCTTTCTGGGTGTTGCAATTTTCACAAACACTCGTTTATATATATCTACAATATTTAGTGGTCCTGAAAATCTGTACTAGGGTAAATTCTATTGTTTGAAGCAGAGAAGCCAGTCATTGCTAAAGGATAGGATGACATTTCGAGCAGGTTCATAACCCCAATACGATAACTCTTAATAAGAATGCAGTCTTTCATTTCTGCAATGTAAAACGATAGAACTGAAAACATAATCTTTTTTGTTATGTTGTGATAATGAAAATGTGTTACCCGCCCGGATGTTTAAATAAAATTTATTTAGAGATATGTGTGCAGTTGTAAGTATTCCCTGAAACACAGATTTCAACCAATTTGTACTGCATATGTCACTTTTATTGTATTTTTATTTTATGATTTTCACTGGCTTTACCTCAGAATTTCTTACAACTTCTTGAGCATTAAAAAATACTCAAATCACAGATACACCAAGGTAAATTAATTCATTGTGTTTAAAACTACAGTCGGTAACATCTGTTCGTTGTTAAAATACATAAACCTCGTAAATCCAGTTCATACGGTCGCATATGCAAGATAAAGGCTACTCTGTGGGTCAACATAATTTCTTATGCAAGCACATTACTTTTGCAACCGACAAGACACTCAATGAACTCTACATAAGACTCCACATAAACGTTGATCCATTAGAAACAATTTTATCACATATTTATAATTTGTGCAAATAGTTTAAAAGACAGCCCACTAGGCTGAGCTTGTGATATCACGATGACATCACATTGCTCGTTCGTGATTGGTTGTCGGTCACATGATATCTCGTCCTCTGTCGATAATTAAAGTAGTCAAAGTTGCATCACATCACAGTTCTTCATCTGATGCGAGAGGTGACAGATCGCACTCTCTTACATGGCGTTTTCAGCAATCAGTATGATATGTTGATTTTTATATTCATCTATTCCATCATATTCTGCATGGTAGTATCGAACATTCTCGCAATTACACATATATTTCCCCACAAAAGTAAAAATTCTGCCTAAAATTTTCGAATGCCAGTTAGGATCAGCGAGATATTGAAGTGTAGATATAAATATGAAGTGTTCGTTTAATAGTACGCTTACGAACAACAACCCGACTTCGGCATTGGTGGTACAATCGTTGACTCCAGCTGGACTGCCTTCGTTTTCGTCGATGCTATTCGCAAACCTTTAGTGCAAGACCCTTGAAACTCGGAATGTAAGAGCCCAACTCGCGTGATAGACAGTCTTTGTCATTTTCTTGACCATCAATTTAGCAATTTTCCAACCTTTCGATCATTCTCGCAATCTTTCCATCAATATTTCGATCAATCTCGCAACCTTTCCATCACCCTTTCAAACTTTCATCCAATAGTTAGATTAATTGCACAATCTTTCCATCAATCTTCTGATATTTCAATCAGTCTCACAATCTTCCCATCAATCTTATCTCCCCATCAATATTCTTATATCCCCATTAATCTTCCAATCCCCCATTAATCTTCCAAACTCCACATCAAGTTTTCTATCAGTTTCCCAATAAATTTCCATCAATCTTTCATCAATATTTCGTCCAATATTTTGGCCAATTTCGCAATCTATCCGTCGGAATTTCGTCCAATTTTTCGATCAATCTATTAATATTTCCATCAATCGTCCAATCTTTCCATCTACATTTCGTTCAATCTCGGAATATTTTCATCAATCTTCCAATCTTCCGACCAATCTTTCGATCAATCTCGTAATATTTCCATAAATTTTCCAATATTTACATCAATGTTTTTCTAACAGTCTCGCAATCTTTCCATCAACCTTTCGATCATTCTTGCAATATTTCCATTAATATTTCAAACTTTCGTCAAATTTTTTGTTCAATCTCATAATGTTTTCATCAATCTTTTAATCTTTCCATCAATCGTTGGATTATTTTCGCAATATTTCCATCAATCTTCCATTATTTTCATCAATCTTTAGTTCAATCTCACAATCTTTCCATCAGTATCACAATCTTACCGTCAGTCTTCCAATATTTTCATCAATCTCGCATTATTTCTAATCAACCTTAACTATCTTACCATCATTCTTCCAATCTTTCCATCAATCTCGCAATTTTTCCGATCAATCTTCCAATAGTTCCATCGATATTTTTATCATCCATAAAATTATTCATAATTGATCCATCGGTTTGTCGCCTGTCCCCCAAACATACATTAAAACAAATATTCATTCACATCTGTTTAAACACATTTCTACTTGACAACCGAATTAATGTTTTGTATACTGTCTACTATCAAAGCATTTTATAGTTATAGTCATCATTAATATTTTGTACGTGAATCTGTAGTATAGTAGGTGATCATAGAACAATTTAAAGCTGTGACGAAAAAAAATACAAGAAAAATAATAAAGGAATACAATTCCTTGATAAAGAATATTATTATTGTTTACATTACAATACCAGAAAACAACCAGCTAATCATATCACGCGATACAATCGCTGACCATCAGTTCACAAATGAATAAATGTTTATCGTTAATGTGCAAGAAATATTCATCTTGTTGCAAAGCAATCAAATGTATTAATCTATCAACAAGTTCATACGGGTCTTCTGGAAATATGTATCCAGTGTTCTCTGCGTCTTCTGCCTTCTTCGTGCCGCTCGTTGCAGCAAACCTGTTGGAGGGTTGCACCAGGGTATCGAGAAAATCACCATCATCTTCAACATCAGCACTGTCTTCATTTTCATTTTCATTAGTTCTGTGTTCATGATCATGTTCACGTCCTGTTTTGTAGTATGTATTAAGTTTACTTTCTTTTGTTGCGGGAGTCCCATGGCCATCATCAGTATTTAGAAGTTCATTTTGAAGTGCATCGATTTCAAGAGAAATTTTTGCAAGTATATATTTCGCGTGAACTGAATCTACTGCACGACGCAGGTCAGTCATTCCGTCTTTAGCATTAACTACCTCATCATAATCATCGATGTAGCAAGACATATTGACGGCAACACTTGCTGGCTCTCAAAACACGAATCCTTGAGGATCTTGATGTGGTTTCTCAATGTATCGCCTCGCATAAACGACATGTGGCCACTGTCGTAATGTTTCCTCGTGAGAAAATGACCCTTCTTACAGGTGGTTCTCTCATGTCGTCGAATATTTTCATTGAAGATGAAAACTCGATAGCAGAATCGACACTGGTGACAATCAGGCAGCGATAATGCAATTCGCGGCCCCATTTTCGTTGAGTTCATAAGCAGGTTTTCGTATTTACATTTAATCTTCGCTGTATGACGAGAGAGCATTGTATTTAATATAATTTTTTAATAACAAAGCAACCGAAATGAACAAAAAATGAATAAATATAGCTTGACCTTAGTAATGTTTATTGTATTACAAATAATGCCGTCAATGTAATTTATTATATGTATGTTTTAATTTTTAAAATTCGTCCCAAAATAATGTGTTCTTTTTAAGCCAAACGTTATGGTAGAAACTTTAACACACAGGTGACAAAAACTCTTATTCTCCTTTTAATTAGTGGTGTTTTCAATACTTTTAATTAAAAAATCATGGCAGAGCAACAGCAAAAATCAACAACCGTCGGTATAGACAACAGCAAAAAGGTTTTTTGGGTTTGTGAAATGTAAAAAAAATGTTTTATGTTTGTATATAATGTTATAAATTGGGTAAATTATCTTCACACACACACATATATATAGCCCCTAAAATATCATTAAAGTGCTACAAAAAAAACTTTGTTAAATTGGGAAGAGGGTCGTGGGGGGTTTTACAATCACTTACTTTTTCGTAACATGATATCCGCTAAATGTCCCTGTAGCATTCTCTCCTCCGTCTCTGTAGAAACACAGCAAAATAGTCTTATATATTTCCAATTGCCGCACTCAAGAAAGTGTCTGAAAGTTCGGAGAACACACTCCTCGCTTCTTAAACACAGGATATGGGGTATTCATTACATAACATGCGCCACGCATGCCAACAGTTGTCTCCTGCAGAGGGAAATGAATAAAGGACGGGGAGGGGGGAAGTAGCAAAGTTTCGAGGAGGCGAACACGTGGCTCCGCGCCTCATACTTGTCGCGACGCTCTGCTATGCAGCGACACCGGTCAACAGGGCCGCCTGGGCCACCACACAAGTATGTGCTACGTGTCCGTACGTCTCCGTCCGCGCATAACACGTAGCGTAGCTCTTAACGCCATTTATGACGTCTAAGTGTTCGCAAACGATGTGACAATCATCACAGCGCTCCTTCCCTGAAGAGGACAACAGTGACGTTACCCATGTATAGAGGTCCCACAGCACCGGGTTGCAAATCCTTTACGTAGGTACCATTCATGCAGAACAAGTTGTCTTGGTGTTAACTCCAGCATACGTCAATGCAACAGACAAGAGATACTCATTTGTAAAACTGGGGGTTGATGATTAAACAACTTATANTTGCGGTCGTACGCCCGCGAGCTTCGCCAGAGCGTGTGTTCTGACGAATAAAATATAGGGACGCAGAATACGTCAGTATTTACATTTCATCTTCGCTGTATGACGAGAGAGCACTTCCAAATCGATGTTCACGTCACAGTGTTAGAACGACATCTGTAATTTTTCTATATGAAAAAGATTTTTTAAAAATAAATATAACAACTTGTGCCCACAGAAGGCCTTTTGTCATTAATATGTTGCAATGTTAAAATATGGGAGCACTCCGAAATAACCTACATATGCGATCACACAAGGGGTCGAAGATAATTGGAAAACACTGTGATACTATCACTTATATAAATGTATGTAGTTATAAACATAGAAATATTAAATAGTAATATACTTAATTATTTATAGTAAAAATTTAAATTGTTTTATATATGTATATTTATATGCCTACAAGCAAATTAACATAATACATTTTATACTAGCTGTGGCCGCGGCTCCGCTCGCGTGGAGTACAGAATTATTTTTTAGGTTTTTTTAAAAATAAAGTTGAACTTTACTTAGTGTTAATCTTCTCTATTCTATACATATTATAAAACACAAAGCCTCGGTGAATTAAATGGTAAAGACACTTATTATTATTTCTCTGTTATAGATAGATATATGCTACCGCGGAGTTTTTTTAGGTCTTTTTATTCTACACATCTATTTACTACATTATGTTGTTTCATCTTTAACGGTTTAGACAGCGTATTTCAAGAGACCGCGGTGGCGGCAAACTTTTTTCCGACTTGATTTACTATTGTCGTTTGTAAATGTTTTGAGATATTTTCTCGCGATAAAAAGTAGCCAATATCACGTTTCAGCCCTCCAACTATTTCTGTGCAAGAAATTACGTCGATCTGTTGCTAGGTTGCGACGTTACACTGTTATTCCCTTTGTGTACTTTTCCATTTTCCAATAAGAATTTACCCGAGGAAATTATATACTTTCTCGGGATAAAAAGTAGCCTATGTCACTTCCCGGCCCTCCAACTCTCTCTGTGCAAAAAATCACGTCGATCCGTTGCTTCGTTGCGACGTTGCAAAAAAACAAACAAATACATTTTCGCATTTATAATATTAGTTAGGATTGTTATGTAGGTATCTACGTGTTTTCCAATGATCTGTTTGGCTTAGTGTTATTTTCCTAAAATTCGTTTCGTGCATTAAATGTGCATTTATCAAAGAAGCAAAACATTCTACATTATAACTATGTACTACATTTTTGCAGGGACGTAGTCTTAAATTAAGCAGTCTCGAACGCATTGACCTTGTCGATAGTTAGGTGTGAACAGTCACTGCACTTATTGCGATATTCAGGTGGGTAAAATAAAATAGTGAGTTCCAACAATTTTGTTTGATATAAAAGTTTGATCAATATGCATTGTATTTAATATAATATTTTAATAACAAAGCATCCGAAATGAACAAAAAATGAATAAATAAAGCTTGACCTTAGTAATGTTTATTGTATTACAAATAGTGCCGTCAATGTAATTTATTATATGTATGTTTTAATTTTTAAAATTCGTCCCAAAATAATGTGTTCTTTTTAAGCCAAACGTTATGGTAGAAACTTTAACACACAGGTGACAAAAACTCTTATTCTCCTTTTAATTAGTGGTGTTTTCAATACTTTTAATTAAAAAATCATGGCAGAGCAACAGCAAAAATCAACAACCGTCGGTATAGACCAAGGCAAAAAGGTTTTTTGGGTTTGTGAAATGTAAAAAAATTTGTTTATGTTTGTATATAATGTTATAAATTGGGTAAATTATCTTCACACACACACACATATATATAGCCCCTAAAATATCATTAAAATGCTACAAAAAAAAACTTTGTTAAATTGGGAAGAGGGTCGTGGGGGGTTTTACAATCGCTTACTTTTTCGTAACATGATATCCGCTAAATGTCCCTGTAGCATTCTCTCCTCCGTCTCTGTAGAAACACAGCAAAATAGTCTTATATATTTCCAATTGCCGCACTCAAGAAAGTGTCTTAAAGTTCGGAGAACACATTCCTCGCTTCTTAAACACAGGATATGGGGTATTCATTACATAACATGCCCCACGCTTGCCAACAGCAGTATATGGACGAGGGGAGGGAGGAGGGAGGAGCAAAGTTTCGAGGAGGCGAACACGTGGCTCCGCGCCTCATACTTGTCGCGACGCTCTGCTATGCAGCGAAACCGTTCAACAGGGCCGCCTGGGCCACCACACAAGTATGTGCTACGTGTCCGTACGTCTCCGTCCGCCACATAACACGTAGCGTGGCTCTTAACGCCATTTATGACGTCTAAGTGTTCGCAAACGATGTGACAATCATCACAGCGCTCCTTCCCTGAAGAGGACAACAGTGATGTTACCCATGTATAGAGGTCCCACAGCACCGGGTTGCAAATCCTTTACGTAGGTACCATTCATGCAGAACAAGTTGTCTTGGTGTTTACTCCAGCATACGTCAATGCAACAGACAAGAGATACTCATTTGTAAAACTGGGGGTTGATGATTAAACAACTTATANACTCCAGCATACGTCAATGCAACAGACAAGAGATACTCATTTGTAAAACTGGGGGTTGATGATTAAACAACTTATATAAAATATTGAAGAGTACGGGTGGTGTCCGGGGCAGGTGGTAGCCTTTCCATTTAAAAACATACAAATTCATCAAAATACCGATATTAGCAGGTTAAAAACCAATGATATTCCGTACCGTTTGATAATTTACTATGTGTACGTACATATACAATTCCATTTTCATGAGCGTATCCTTAATAACACAATGTGCCCATTACATGTTTCCATACTATTTTTTTACACGTACTAACTTGCACTTCTTCAGTTTTGTTTAAGGAATTTGGATCCATCACTGGTAACGTAACTGAATTTAAATCCGGACGATTCAAAATGGCCTCCATTTAACGGCTATCTTTGCGATGAAGTAATCAATCTTCGAGACTAGGTGAAGTACCTTAATAAAAACGAAATCGCCTGTCTTTATAAGTCTTTATAACACTTATAAGTCTTATAAAGTCTTATAAATTTATAAGTATTTTAAGTCTTTATAAGAAACTTTTGTTCTCCCTTCCATTCATTTATGTTACGTCACCACATTACGAGATACCTCTTCCCAAATTGTTTCTAAATACTTACTGTCCATTTCCTCCAAACAAATGCATTGCAATTGTATTACATTTATTAATGGTTGCGGCAATCTTATCCACAAAAAGCTGAAGCAAATTAATGAGCACTAAGAATGATGTTAAAACCTAAGCAAAGCAAATACAACTCCATTCCAATGACGTCGAGTGTCATATTGGAAATTATGTAAAGCACTTTATATTTTTCGCTTTACATATTCAACCAGGTTTTCCTGCAGGTTATAGGGGATATCAGTGCCATTTTCACACTCATATCAAATTTAAATTCCCTGTATTCACTTGACAAAAAAATTAAGTCGTATTGTCACTCACGACAAACATGGGCGAATCAAAAACATTACATAGCCGTTGCATTACAATGTTACAAATTTTTGCTGATTTACGTTAAAAGTGTGCGAGAAAAAGAAAAAACAAAATTTACTAAAAGTATTTACGCCTACCAAAACGTATACGTACATAACTGGCGGTACTTTTGGGCAATGGACACATTATATCCAAATACAAACATTCCAAAAAAAGGTTGCTACCGAACCTGCATTCTTGCCTTCACGCCTTTAGTTTTTTGTCTTGGCTTGTTGACATGCCACACATTCTCTTACCCAACTCTCTAGGACATGACGAACTCACAGCAACGCTAAAATGTCTAAGACCGTGGAAACCGTTTCATCAGGTCCTACATTCCTGCTAAGATTCGACTCATGGTAGTTTTGTAAATAATGGGTCTCAACTCCTTAGGAACAAAACCTCTCAATTTTTCCTTTTTCGTCCACTCGCCCAGAAAACTTATGCAAAACATAATTTGATGTTCAATTTTGTACATCATAACATATTTGTTTGCTTTCAGAATCAGCAGTTTGGTGGTCTTCAATGTTGACAAAAACACTGGTAATTATTTGGAGGGTGTTAAGCTCAAATGGATTTGTACTATCAAGACTATCAACTGTCAATCTTCCTACTGCGTTCACCCCGTTCTCTACAACATCACTAAACTCGTCCCTGAAAAACATACGTGATAATACATCAGCTACGGAATTTTCCGTTCCGTTTAGAATCTGTACATATGGTTTAAAGCGAGATAGTCTGAATAGCAAAAGGGGCCTAACGACTGGCAGATTTTTGTGATTTTAACAACCAGCTCTAAGCTTGATTGTCGGTAATCAATTTGAATGGCGTATGATATAAATAATCCGCGAAACGTCCCATTACCCATATAAACCAAAGACATTCTTTTTTATAGGTATTAAATTTTTTTTTTCAGCATTCGTTAACAATTTACATGCATATTGTTACGAACCAGCTTTTCAGCCAATTCGTACGTGAAAGTATTTAGGGACGTAGCTCAATAATGACTAATGATTCGGTAGAGCACTACAGTATCTGATGAGGTTTATTAACATTAAGCTTTTACAATCACTTTATTTATGTTACTTTTGATCGGGGGAGTTTTACATTGAATTTAAGATGTTTCATTATTACTTTAAATTCACGCAATTTTAATTAAACCTAACTGGAAAGTCATCACCTTGTTGCAGCCGGTGGCTGATTCTACGAGACGGTTAACGGCGGCCGGACACACCCATCTTCCTGGTCTGCTTCGCTGGTCGGGTCGCCCAAAGGATTAAAGACGAAAGGCCCTCGTTCCGGGTGTTACGCCAGCCCATATCAAGCGCGTGGTTCTGCGGCCCCGCTCAGTGACCGGTGGAGGGGATTTCTGCAACTGTCTTCTTTCGCAAGGATCGACGACAAAATGGTGGGGTTGCAATCCTGCTCGTGTCAAGGTTTACGGTTTGAAGGTGTGATCAGGCANGGTTGCAATCCTGCTCTTGTCAAGGTTTACGGTTTGAAGGTGTGATCAGGCAAGCCGTTCAGCTAAGGCCTGATCACACGATAACAATATGATACTTGTACAAAACCACCATTTTCTTGTTGGCTCAGTACTGCTCCTACAACAATTGAACTAGCATTGTAATGCAAAACGCATCCTTTTCAAAATTAGTAAAGTGTAACACTTGCAGATTTGTCAAACATTTCTGCAACTTCTGACAAACATTCAGGTGCTCTGTACCCCACATAAAATAAACGTTTTTCTTTTCATCAAAATTTTAAGGTTCTGCTAGCTGAGAGAAATTTGCTATGAATTTATTGTAAAATGCAACTATTCCCAAAAATATCTTCACCCATCTCACAATTTTCTTGGCGGAAAATGTGTCACAGCTTTTACTTATTTCGGGTCTATGCACAGATTCCCTTCTTAAATAATGAAACTTAAAAAGCGGACATTCTGTTCCTCCCGACTAATTTTGTATGGGTTAACTTTTAGATCCAGTTTCCTTAAGGTATATAACACCATCCCGATATATAATCTATTCGCGGTTTCTTTACACTTTTTGAATCAAACCTTTGAAAAATCACCCCATGTATGACGTGTTTGGTTTTTTCCTAAATACGTAATGTACCACAAGCGTTTTATCCATGCTTTAGCATAAAAGTACGTCACATTAAATTAAATTGAACTTTTGCGTATATTTTAACGTGGGAAACTTTACCTTATTGACAGGGCTGGAGGACCATTGGCTGCGGTGGATATTTTATCAGTACATTTGTTTGTAGGTCTGTGTCACAATTGATTTTATGTGTATGTTTTAATCCCATGGTTTGTTGTAACATATACAGAAGTGTGTGCGCTCATGCATGTACCTCACATTGCAATTGCGTCTGTTAGAAAGAAATGTTTCCCATGCACGCATGCATTTCCTGTACCATGTGCGCAGACAAGTTGAAGATACAGCAGTGCATAGGTGCTCTCGAAAGCATGGAAAAGTTAGAGACAGATGTGCATGCACTTTTTACTCTGTATGAATGCATATAACTTGTATGTAGAGATGCGACCTGTCCCAATTTTTTAATGTAATTATAATGAATTTTTTACCGACTGTTAGAATGATGGTATTTTTTTCGCACTATTAATTCTTACATATATATTTTACACACATAAGAAGTGTGTGTTCATGCACGTATGCACGCAGTGCTGCAGTTTTTTATGCGATGATGATGAATTTATTGTCTGGAGAGTGCATTAGTCGATGCAACTATTTATCATCCAATGTGGCCACCATGGCACCCTGTCAGGATTCCAGGATTGCATGATCATTCCATTTCCATTTCACACATATATGACGTGTGTATGTGCACACACACAGTGCCTGCAGTTTCTTTCCAATGCATACATATTCATAATTACACAACCTCTTATATTCTTTATGTGATGATGAGTTTATTGCCTGGAGAGTGTAGGCCGATACTAGTATTTACTATATTTATTCTTATAACCATGTAATGGCGATTTTATATATAGCATCGAGGCCTGTCTACATTATTTTTCCCAGATTTCGGGATGGTAATAACCGCGTACATATTCGTTGTTAAACATTCTCTTATCCTAGATTTTGCAGTGGTCTTGTTGTCAAGACGCCCATCTTACAACCTAAGAGGTGTCCGAACTATTCTGCACAACCCCAGGCATTTTTGAGTTCCGAAACACCTACCGACTTAAAAACGTTCTCAGCGCTCCTGGCAGACACCATTTGAACCTCCCCCCCCCCACTATGATGCTAGCATGCCCCTG
Organism: Clitarchus hookeri; assembly: GCA_002778355.1. NCBI lineage: Eukaryota > Metazoa > Arthropoda > Insecta > Phasmatodea > Phasmatidae > Clitarchus > Clitarchus hookeri. The sequence continues at coordinate 188,043 of NQII01003687.1, forward strand.
CAGACAACGAGTGAACCAACACACGTGTGCTCAAAATGACTACACCGATACCAGCCCTCCTAGCTGCGATCTGTAGAATTTCAAACACTCTGGTAGCTGGTGCAGGAATCAAATATGGCTGCCTACAACAGCCGACTGGTGGCAAGCGCGGGCTTTAAAGATGGCTTAGCACACTATAGTGGAATCTTATATGTCCACCTACAGTAGACGACTGGTGGCAGGAATTCAAGATGGCTGTTTACAGCAGATGACGGTGATGAACAAGCATCCAAAATGGAAAATGCGAAAAGCATGAGAGAGAGGAAAGGACGACAAGAGAGAAAATAAAGGAGACCAGGAGGAACATGAGAAAACCCCAAGGAATAAAATGGGCGAGAAATAAACAGGAAGGAATGACAGAGAATGAAAATAATAACATCGGAATTCCAAAGCATGAAAAAAATTATTGGAATTCAAGAGTATGAAGTGCCAAGGTGGAATGATAGAGCAGGAGGAAAAAAGGGAATTTCCGAGGGAAAAAGGGAATGTTCAAAGGGAAAAAAAGAATTCCAAGATAACTGCTGAGGAGGAATGACAGAGCAGGAGGTTTCGGTGCGACATCTTTCAAAATGGCCGCCATGGCACCCCAGCACCCTGCCAAGATGTCAGTGAACCTGTTCTCTCCTTTTAATTCTACTAGTACAGTTTGTTTATTACTAAAATGGCAAAATTTATTTTTAAAGGGTGGTTAAAGAATAAAAAATTGCTAATAGTAAAAAGTAACTAGGATATCAAAAGTGCTCACTTTACTGTGAGCAGCCTGTATCAACAAGTTCATTCGAGTCTTCGGGAAATATGTAACGAGCATTCTTGACGCCTTCTTCCTTCTTCACACTAGTTGTCGAACGAAACTCGTTGACGAAATATGTGCGAATAACGATAGAATTATCATCCTTATCACCAAATACTTCTTCAAAACTGTCGTGATAGTATCATCAATTCCATCTTCATGATCATCTTCAACTCATGCTTCAAACTCAATATCAAGTTTAGTTTTCTTTGCAGGAGTCGCGTAGTTATCAAAATTTAGAACCGACGACCATTTATTTTGAAGTTCGACGGCTTCAAGGAAAAATCTTGCAATTCCACGCATTTTGACTCTATCACTCCTCGTAGGTCTCTCATTTCATCATTAGCATTAACTGTCTCGTCATAATCGTCTGTGGAATCCGTACCTTTCGATGCAGCAGGAAGTATAGACAGCATCACTTGCTTGATATCAAAATACGAATACTTGGAATTCTTGATGTGATTCTTCAATTTATCACCTTGCATAAACTCCATGTGCTCATCGTCGTAACGCTTCATCATGCGAGTTCCCTCGTCGTCGACAAAATTTTTATGTAGTGTATTAACAGTAGGTTATGAAGATATCACATTTTGTCTCGAGTAAAGTAAAGATGCATTACCTTTACATGTACTAGTGTGTCTCATTTAATTATCGTTTCTACCAAATGTAGTGACAGTTGGTATATGATAGCGATTTGGAGGTCAATCCTTTTCAACATTGTGTTTTTTCATGTCGACGAGCATGTCAGCTTTTGCTGAAGATATTTAAACAGTAGCAACACAGTTATCCATGTAATTTTCCAGCAGTGGGAATAGGTAGATCCATATATGTAAGCTATACAGTAGACATCATACAATCATAGGCTTGCATTATCTTCATGAAAAAAACTTAAGTTTTTTCCACCATAGCAACATGTGTATCTGTGTATCTACTTGGCCTAGCTATTGTTCTATGAATATGTACAATTACTATAATATTTCATTGGTGAAATATACGCATTTTTATGCCTCTAGTAAACCAGATAATTTATCTAGTTCCTTGATCACATTACCATTCAGTTATAACTTCAGCAGTTTCTTCTAGACCAGTTCTTCGCTCAGCTTGAACTCATGGTCACACTTAAAGCAGACTACTGACTACTGCCAGATCTACCCCTCACAAGTCTGACCCTTCACAAGACCGACCCCTCACAAGGCTGACCCTTCACAAGACCGACACCTCGTTGTATAGCATGCAGAGCTTACTGTGGTGCGATTGGTGGTGACTGTGGTATGTGTGGTGCTGATTGTGGTGCATGCAGTGCTGATTATTGTGCATGTGGTGCTGATTGTGGTGCATGTGGTGCTGAATGTGGTGTTGATTGTTGTCTGTGGTTCTGAATGTGGTTCTGATTGTGGTGAATGTGGTGCTGATTGTTGTGTGTGGTGCTGATTTTGTGTGTGGTGCAGATTGCGGTGCATGTCGTGCTGATTGTGGTGTGGTGATTATTGTAGTTAATGTTTTGTTTATTGTGGTGCACATGTCTCTGATTGTGGTGCCTTTTGTGGTGTATGTGGTGCCGATTATAGTACCTATTGTGGCATGTATGGACCTGATTGTGGTATGTGTGATGCTGCTTGTGGTGAATGTGGTGCTGATTGTGGTGCATGTGGTGCTGATTATGATGCATGTGATGCTGATTGTGGTGCATGTGGTGCTCATTAGGGTGTGTGTGGGGCTGATTCCAGAGCTTCATCAACAATAAGGGGTTGGTCTTGTGAGGGATCAGTATTGCGAGGGGTAAATCTTCTGACGGGTCAGTCTTTCTAAGGCGTTGATCTGACAGAAGTCAGTTGTCTGCTTTAAGTGTGACCATGAGTTCAAACTTAGTGACGAACTTTCTCTGGAAGAAACTGTTGCAGACGTAAATTAATTGTAATGTGATCAAGGAACTAGATCAAATGTGTGGTTGAATGATGCATAAAAATGCTTATACCTCAATGATGAAATATGTTAGTAGGTGTGTATTTATACATAGAGCAATTGAAGATGATGCAAACCAATGATTGTATGATGTTTGCTGTAGAGCTTACCTATATGGATGTACCTTCCACACTGCTGGCAAATTACATGAAAACAGCTTTGCTACTGTGAAAGATCTTCATAAAAAGCTGCCATGCTCGTAGACATGCAAAAATAAAACAATATTTAAAAGGACCGACCTCCAAATCACTATGATTCACAAAATATGATACAACATTTCCTAGAAGCAATAATTGTTGACTTCTTTACCTCTTTTTAATACAATACTTAAATGTTCACACATGGCGAGGGAACTCGCATGATGAAGCGTTACGACAATGAGCACATGGAGTTCATGAGAAGCGATACATTGAAAAATTACATCAAGAACTGCAAGGATTCGTCTTTTGAGATCCAGCAATTGATGTCGTCAATACCTCTTTCTACATCGATGGGTACTGATTGCACAGACGAATACATATGTCGAGACAGTTAATGCTAATAATGTAATTAGAGACCTACGATGTGTGGTAGAGTCAGTATGTGTATAATAGCAAGATGTTTGTGTGAAGTCGACGAAATTCAAAATAAATGGTTATCAGCTCTAAATACTGATGATGACCGTCCGACCCTCACAAAGAAAGTAAACTTGATTTTGTGGATGGAACAGGAGGTTAAGACGATCATGCTGACAGCATTGATGGTAATGGCTACGATGGCAGTTTTTAAGAAATATCTGGTGAGAAGGATTATGATTCTGTCAACGTTCCCACACATTTCACCAAAGAGTTTCCTTCGACAAGTGGTGTGGAGAAGGCAGAAGGCGTCAAGAACGCTCGTTACGTTTTTTCCGAAGACCCGAATGAACTTGTTGGTAGACTCAGACATTTAATCGACCTGCAAAAATGTGGGGATCTCTCAAACATTGTTGAGATATCTTCAATCATCGATGAACTGAAGAGTAGGGATTGCATTGCGTGATGTGATGAACTGCTTTCTTTTAATATTGTAATGTAAAAAATATGCATAATATTTTTAAAATAAGCACAATATTATTAAAATAAAATATTAGTTTTCTATTGTCTTGTGCTGTATCCTTTTATCCCTCATAAATTTAAAGTATTGCTATGAGAATTCAAATATTAATAAAGAATTAAGTATAAAAATGCATGGATATTGGACTGCATACAAAACAATATTTCTGTCGACATGTACAAATTTGGAGACAGATGGCGAACGAACGAATGTAATTTATATACTTACGGGTGGGAACAATCCAAAGGATTGATCGAAGGATCTATCGAATTATTGGGATTGATCGAACGATGGTTGTGGATTGCGGACGATTGCAATGAATTGGTGTGGATTGGTGTGGATTATTGCATGGATTGGTGTGTGGATTGATGTGTAGGAATGGTGTGTCGATTGATGTGTAGGATTGGTGTGTGGATTGGCATGAGGATTGGTGTGGATTGGTGCGTGGGTTGGTGTGGAATGGTGTGGGGATTGTTTTGTGGATTGGTGTGTGGATTGGCATGTGATTTGGTATGGATTGCTGTAAATTGTAGAGGGGGATTGTGAATAGTAAGTGTTGATTGATGTGGATCGGTGTGGACTGGTGCGTGGAACGGTTGTGGATTGTTGTGGATTGATGTTTAGGGTTTATGGTGAGTATTGATAGTGAAGATTGATGATGAGGATTGATGGTGAGTATTGATGGAAATATCTATGGAAACATTGGAAGATTGATGGAAAGATTGCAAAAGATTGATGAAATTATTAGAAAAATGTTAGATTGATGACCAAGAGGAGCATGGTTGATAAAAATGTTTATCACCCTAGCTACCCTCGTACATTACAAGTCCAAAGGGTTTTACCCAAACGGTTTGCGAATAGCATCGACGCAACATAGACAGTCCAGCTGGAGTCAACGATGGTACCACCAATGATGAAATCGAGATTTTGGTCGTAAGCATGTTACTAAACGAACACTTTATCTTTATATCTACACTCCGATAGTTCACTGGTCTGAAATGATATTCACAATTTTAGACAGAGTGTTTACTTTGATGAGGAAATGTATGTTTTAAATTAAATAATGAGCACGCTTGATAACATCATGCACAATTCGATGGAAGGGACGTACATAAAACACTTACTAGACTGAATGTTGAAAACGTCAAGGAAGAGAGTGCCATCTGTTACCTCTCGCATAAGACAAAGAACTGTGATGTGGCGCACCTTTGACTAGATTAATTATCTGCAAGACCAACAACCAATCATGAGAGAGTAATGCGATGTAATCGTGAAATCACAAGTGCAGTCTAGTAGTTATGGAGAGGGCGTTGAGCAGTTGTGTGTAAATTGTGTTCTTGTGACGACAAAACATAGCAGCTGGTCGGCTCCTCCTCCGGATTCCCCCTAAGCAAAATATTCAAAATTTTAATTTCTTTTAAATTTTGTAATATACAATTTTTTTATTTTTTTTTATTTTTAAAAGTTTTTTTTACTTTTTTTTACATTTTTGCATCTGGGAATTATGCTGCTGATCGGTGGGTTTTCTCAGGGATATCCCGTTTCCCCCACCCTTCCATTCCCACGCTGCTCCATACCTACCTCTTCACCCTCATCGGCTCTCAAGACCGCGATGTTAAGAACCGTTAAATCACTCCACTTCACTCACAAGGAAAATAGTATGATCGCAGAAAAATATTTGCTTACGAAGTTAGCAAAAACTGTTTTACAGAGTTACCCTTAGTTTTTTCTATGTTAGCTTTCAAACTCTGTGGACTTCAATGGAGGTGTTTCAGCCATCCAGACACAGTGTAGATACTTGCGTACGTAACACTCAGCAAGGTTGGCAAAGTTGACCGATGTTATACACTGCAAGGCTCAGAGCCTAATTCTCTGCTTTGATAGGAAACTAATTCATAAAGAGTGCCACTTTTCTGAGCTGTAACTGATTCGTATTTTTAATAAAGAAACATGTGACATATAGGCATACAAAATGTCTAATTTGCGACACCGGGAGTTATAAACTAATGTGGACCTGAAAGGGTTAACGTTAGTTAAATCGCACGTCCTCTATAATAATAAAATGGATCATTATTTTTTATTTTGGAATTAATATTACGCAATAGTTCGTAAAAAGGGCCCCATCAGCAATCTAAGTTTTTTTTTTTTTTTTTTTTTTTTTTNACTGGTATTTCACGTATTAAATTCTAAAATGTTCTAGCACTGTTATGTTTTCTGTTTGTTATTATTACTTATTATTGCAAAAGACGTCATTTTTAAAGTATTATTCATAAATAGTGGTGTAAAAAAATGGTGGTTAGCAACCTACAGTCAGGAGGAGAGATTTATCGCGAGTCTTCGTTGACAGCACAAATATAGAGCACTGTCAACCAAATGATGATCGCCATATACTGCACGACTCTTTAACGCATCGCCTGCTTCCATTTACTCTGTTTACCTACTCTTCTCTCTTACTGTTCGTCGACAAAATAATAAACATTGACATGTTCTTGATTATTTTTTAACACATCTGCGCCCCAATGTTTTCGCAAATCCGTTTCTTCTTGTTATGTGCCATAACAAATAGTTTTTTGTGTAAAACGTTTTGTCAAAAAGAATATATTCAGTTTCGTGTTACTTGCGTGTTTTATTTAATATACAACAGATTTCCATATGCTCAGTTCTGTAAATGATTAAAATAATTTGCTATGAATTACTTTTTATGGCATGTGTATTGTCGCATGATTAATAGTGAGCAGTATAATATAGGGTCACATCGGTATCGTAAAAATGTATATAAAAAATAACAATCCCACGTACCCTTCTTTCGAATAGGAAAATATTGTAACGTTTCATTGATGTCAGAAGCGTGATACTCATTAGTCTACATGGAATGCTCAGTAATGAGCATGTTGCTCCGTGTAATCTGGGTGAATACGTAAGAAATGGATAGATTGTAGTTGCGGAGGAGGAGAACTTGGTGAGAATCAGCATTCGAAACGGACAAGCAAATAATTTTTGTTTCCTCTGTTTCAATGGCAATGTCATTTGCTGTGTTAGCGAGCATTCCGAACCAGCCGTGCCTGCAGTATGGGCGGTGCGCAATCAGTGCCGAGACCGCAAATGAAGATGGCGCCGGTGGAGGCTCATTGCGGTACGCCACCGCATCCCTCTGCCACCCGCAGCAACCCAACACTCGCGTATCATCCAACCCTACATCACCCCTGGCGCAGCACAAGTAGGGCGGGTACACTCTCTGCACCGCACACATTGCACCTGCGCCCACACCTGTCAATTATTCTTAAGGCTTGTCTTCACCCCTTTTGCAAAAATTCTTCGTTTTCGTGTCATATTCTCGGATTATTTTAATTACTGGCAATGTATGACTATAGAAAATTTACAGTTTACGAGTTGATTAATATTATTGTGCGTAATTATAATTGAGTGTTGTCTGCTTGCTGTAAAATATAAGAAAAATATTTATATTTTTTTCAATATGTTACTGCCTTTTTGCAATCAGAAATAGCACACATTGGAAACAAGATAAAAAAAAGTATTAAACAACTAATTAATTGTAAATATACTATAATCAAACATTTCCAACAATACCTCTGAAACTAAAATCAAAAACAAAGAATTTCTGCGTAATAGGTGAAGCCAAGCCTTAACGGTGCTGAGTACCAAAATATGTATCATTTTATATGTGTAAGAAATACCCTTCAGCTTGTAGACATTATTTGTATGTACTCTTTGCTCACATTCAAAAATATATATACCGCATAATGTTCGTATCACGGCTAGTCAGAATTACAATTGGACGTGCCAAGTTTAACACGATCTATTACAAATACAAAATAACGAAATTTTTTCAACAGCCGCTGAGGTACGTTCTAATGGCCAAAATTATTTTCTACATTATTTTAGTTATGAAATAAAATCATAGCATAGAAAAGTATACAAATTGTAGAGAACTAACGAAAGGAATTACAGAAGTAAAAAAAAGTATATATTTTTTCAAAAATGTCTCAAAATTTAAATAATTAAATACAGTACAAAATAATTGTCCAGGTTTTCGGAATGTCATGAAAAATATATTCTTGAAAATTTATTTGGTTCACCCATATTTCTATTTTAATTTTCAGATAAAATTTAATATCCTCAAAGTAGGTTAACCAACAATCGGATTTAGAATAAATTGTAACGTACCATTTCCGCGACTTTCACCAACACTTTGTCTGAAATTAAATTATTATTAAAATAACTTTTTAAATTTTTTTTTAATCCAGATTTTAAGTTGATATGCTTTTATTGTTCCAAAAAATATTACAATTCATATAATTTGCAAATTATTTGATTTTCTGGTCACGCTATTATTAATACCATGTCACGGAACCATAAAATATTCTCAAAACGTAGGAAAAAACATGACGTTATTTGAACAGCCGTTATGATCGTTCAAGTGTTCTATACATATAGTATAGTTTTTTTTAATAATCTGGTATCAAACGTTGGTCCAGTAAAAAGTTAAAAGAAGTGGAAAATTAATTTTCGGAACTAAAATAAACAGAATTATGAAACATAAAATGTTATGTTTTGCCTTGAAAACATTTCAAAATGGTTCCCAAATAAAACATTTGGCTCAAACTCAGGACAANATAAAATGTTATGTTTTGCCTTGAAAACATTTCAAAATGGTTCCCAAATAAAACATTTGGCTCAAACTCAGGACAATTTTTCATTTCGCTAGAATTCTATAAATAAATATCTTGGAGATTCATAATCTGGTTCTTCTGTGTATTCATTTCCAGTTCTACTATATAAATTGAAATAAATAAAACATGCTAGAAGTTAAGCACTAGTGGCAGGTGAACATAAAATTTGCTTGGTTACATTATGATGATAGCAATTAACATTTTAGCGAAGACAAACATTTTTGTTTCATTCAATTTACGATATTTGTTTCAAGCAAGGTTTGTAGTCAAAACCTTTACTATTACGTAAAAGAGTAACATAAACATTTCCCTACTATCATTTATTGGCATTTTAATTGAACTACTGCTAATATAATGTTTAAAATATCAAAAATTAATTTTAAACATAAACAGTGTTGGTACCTGCCTGAACATAATTAACATTTCTCCGACTGTAGAGTCATCAAAAACGAGATTCCTGGCTTGGAGAATCAGTAATAGGGAAGCAATAAGCCACGGCATGCTTGATTTATCAACTACGAGTCGAACTTAAAAATGCAAGAATGCAAAACATTTTGTAAAAACGTGATTAAAATCTACCCGTTTATAAACTACGCAAAACAAAAGAAAGTAACGCAAAAGTTGGCCAACTTAGACAAGTTCTTGCATTTATAGTCGCGTTTCCACCTTTTCTTATTTACAGCAATGCGTCCTGAATACATTAAATAAACCATCAAGATATGTAAATAACACTAAGATTTTATGTGTTTATGTTTATTACGCGCTTATAACATTTTTGTAGCAGTTTCTTGAATATCAAATTCTACTGAGATCTGACAAATTCTCTACTCAGGAATTTACATTTTGCGTATCAAGCTCATTGGGATTAAATCGTGGAAATTACATCAGTTAATGAAATACAACAGCAAAATGTAGTTTTACAAAGGAGCCCAAGGAAAGAAGTCACTTGTTACAGTTTTATCTCTTCCAATTGCAATTGCGGATTGCAATGTCTATAAACGACCGATTTTTTAAATTCAATTACGATTCTCGCGTTCTTGCGTACTTCATGAATCAGACTTCCAAGAGATATTCTGGCATTCGCCTTTGATGCTTTAGGAGGGTTTAGAATCCTTTAATTGCTGGACGAGGAATAGAGCCCAAGTGTCCTGCGTGCAAGTTCAGTACTTTGAACTCGTGCCATTTCGCTATGAATACTATGTACGCAATAACACACTCCTGAGCATGAAAACCGCTTCACTCATAGGAGCAATCCACTTACAGTAAAATCAAGACCACATACTGTACAATTTATGCAATACAAATGGTTAGTGACGTCAAAAAACGTCACTGCAACACGTGATATAGGGGGCGCTTGTGGGCTGTATCTAGTGATTAATCAGCTTTACAATAGGATGGAAAGGCATAAGTCTAGGTGTTAAGAGGCAGATCTGTCAGAATATCTTCACTTAGGACTATTTGGAAGGTGTCGTATTGGCCGGACTGCACGAAGGCGGATGGTCAGCTCATTTTATAGTATTTAATCTTGGCCGTGCATTCACCACTGTGACACGATGTGTGTAGGCGTGGATAGGTACAGGTAGGTACTAGACCTTCAAGACGCTCTGCAGATATAGAAGATTGTCGTACGCACCACATCCAGAGAGATATTTCAGTCTCTGGGGCTTGTATTGCATTTGCCGGTCTTAATAAGAACCACTTGTCGCCGTTTAAATGAGAGTAACCAACAGGCACGGCATCCACTTCACCATTTTCCTTTACCATCTGGCATCGTGCAGTACGCCGTAAACGGTGCCAGGAACGCGACCATTTGACAGAGGAATGGCAACACAGTATGTTCTCCAACGAGTCCCGCTTCAATGGTGGCAGAAAGGTTTGACGCCGCAGTGGACAACAAACATAAAAATACCGCACTGATTCGTGAACGCCATACATCCCGGACACCAGGTGTTATGGTATGGGGTGCCATCGGTTATGTCTCCCAGTTATGTCTCGTGGTTGTCGGAGACCCGAAGACAGCACAATGATGTAGCAGTGAAGTTCTACGTCCCCATTCTATGCCATTTTTGCGCAGCATATTCAATGCTATCATGCAGCAAGGTAATGCTTGGCCTAATATATCTTGCCTCGGCCAACAGTCTCTACATGATATAGACACCATTCCTTCACCTGCCATATATACAGATTTGTCCCTTATTGAACACGTATTGTATATGATGTGGCTTTGTTAGCACCACCGTCAATCACCTGCCCAAACACTAGCTGATCTGCGTGTGAAGTTGCAGGNAAATGTTAGCACCACCGTCAATCACCTGCCCAAACACTAGCTGATCTGCGTGTGAAGTTGCAGGAAGTATGGTGGGATGTGCCTCAGGACACTACCCACCACCTGTATAATGTAATTCCTTGCCGTATCGATACCTGTATAGCATCAAAAGAAGGCTCCAAACTATGCTCGACACGTGCTTTGCGGATACTAAGCAACGCGCCCTCTATGCGTGAAAGACTAATCACTTTTTTATTTGTACTATCATCTATCAGCCTATGATGTTATAATGATGTTTCGCGTAAGGANCTTTGTTAGCACCACCGTCAATCACCTGCCCAAACACTAGCTGATCTGCGTGTGAAGTTGCAGGAAGTATGGTGGGATGTGCCTCAGGACACTACCCACCACCTGTATAATGTAATTCTTTACCGTATCGATACCTGTATAGCATCAAAAGAAGGCTCCAAACTATGCTCGACACGTGCTTTGCGGATACTAAACAACGCGCCCTCTATGCGTGAAAGACTAATCACTTTTTTATTTGTACTATCATCTATCAGCCTATGATGTTATAATGATGTTTCGCGTAAGGAAAGAGGGTGTAGCGATTTCCATCCCCAGAAGGATATTTATTTGTATTAAAATATTCTTATTGATAGTGGATGTTTCGTTAGTAAAATATTATGTTCACAGTGAAATTAATCTAGATAATTTTATTCAAAGGGTAGTTTATGTTAATACTTTTAGGAACTCTTAATCTTGCCATCAAAATTTTCAATCTGCATTACAATTTTTTTAATTTACAAGAAGAGTGATATATTTTTTAAAATTATATATATATTGATTTATTTAATAAGGACTTTTTTAAATATTTATTTTTTGCTGGTGGATTTCTTTTATTGATAACTAGTGACTTATTACTTTGAGATTGGATGNCATAATTTGATTCAAAGGGTAGTTTATGTTAATACTTTTAGGGACTCTTAATCTTGCCTTCAAAATTTTAAATCTGCATTACAATTTTTTTTAATTTACAAGAAGAGTGATATATTTTTTAAAATTATATATATATTGATTTATTTAATAAGAACTTTTTTAAATATTTATTTTTTGCTGGTGGATTTCTTTTATTGATAACTAGTGACTTATTACTTTGAGATTGGATGAAATATCCTTTTATCTTTAGTTTGGTTGTTTTGTTTAAATTAGATAATTTAACCTATATGTAATTATATTATTACTTTGTGGGTGTGTGAACCTGCCCTTTTATGTGTATATATGCGACGTTTATTTCGGCNGTGAACCTGCCCTTTTATGTGTGTATATGCGACGTTTATTTCGGCTACAGAGTCACAATACACTCACGCTATCACACATCCGCCAAGGTAGCTCCGAACTTAACTGTATGATGCAGAATGTTACAAACCGACTTAAGAATACGTATTAAACTTGCAGTGTGAATCTCACTAACTCCGAGGTCTATACAACAGAAGCCTGGGTGATACACCTACCACGTTCTCTGACGAATTTCGTTACACTGTGCGTGCGCAACTTCCGTTGCACACTATAATTTTACCCTCAACGCGCCAAAAGGAGTATAACTTCAAAAATTTTAAACCGACGCAAGTGTATTTAATTCTTACACTATCATCATCGCATATTTACCTTCAGTTTCCACACACAAACATGGTGTGAAGTTGATGAATAAAGCTGGTGTTACAAATTTGTTCATGCCATGCTTAACTTAAATTTTGATGCGTCTTGCGTCCATGAAATAAGCTGAAAAGCAGAAAAGAAATGTAAAATTTATTATGTAAATTAGCTGAAAGTAAAATTGATGCCTATCAGGGCAGTGTCTAGTGAACAGAGGATATCAGTCTCAGTATTTTTTTATTTGTATTCTACTAGCACTATTAAAAACCTTTCTTAGTAACTATCTGTTCTCTATCACGTAGCCTTCAGCTATATAAAAAGACACACAAATGACCTTACCACTTGCATATTCGTGCCAGTTAATAAAAACACTGAAAAGTTTACAAATATAAACATGTAGCTCCTACGCCAGTTCGTAATCTGGCATGTATAATGTAAAGAAGAGAAGAAACGAATAGAAGGAGCTACCAATTTAAGTTCTACAGTAATACGAAGTACTTAAATCATAAACCTATTTTTAATGATAAGCTGCCAAATATACTCAAGATTGTCCATTCATTTTTAAGTCAATTTATGCGTATTTACAAGAAGCGGAATTTTTCAAAGTTAGATTTCTAAAGAATCCAGCATGAACCATTAGTATACCACTGTCCCGTTTGCACCCGTCTTATCTGCCCCGGTTTTCATTTGTTTCGGCATATCCGGTATATGTCATTATGAAATCGGGGAATGTTCACAAATATTTCAAGAAAACCGTATTAAAATTGTTGGAGCGAAAAGAGTGTATTCTTTTGGAATTGCATTAAATAAATTGGTTAAAATATCCCGTCTCTTTGAACAGCACGCATTTTGCACTGCATACATTCGAATTGAATTCTGACTCATAGAAAGTAGCTCCTTCCTATGTTTGAGTCTCGTGAAGAATACTTCAACAGCGATATATCCTCAATCTTTTCGAAGTACTCGCCAATGCTTTGTCTTCTATCGTGGCCATGGTTCATGACGAAGCAAATTACATTCTCGTGAATAGTGTTGATCATGGTGTTGGCATAAGAGGCCGTAATTTCTGTGTGTGCCACAAACCCCATTGCAGTAAGCTGAGAGATTTGTTATAGATAGCCAAAACTTTCGTTTGTTTACGGCAGCAAATATTTTACATTTATTTAAACGAATATTTTATTTACACGCCAATTAAAATGGTTTGTGAGCTGAAATGCATATTAGTTACATAAACAAAATCGGTTTTGTTGAATTGGAAATTTTATTTTACTGACAAAATTTTTGTAAAAGAAGGGAAGCAGTGAAATTCTGCAGATGGGCAGCTTAACAGTTTAATCAGTGCTAGCTGTGCCCGCGGCTGCATTCGCGTGGACTACAGAATTATAATTTAGTTTTTTTTAAAGTAAATAATTTAAATCAAAATTTGCAGCGGACTAGCAATAAATATGCGTACATGCTCGAGCGTGATTAGTTTGTTACAAACGACGCGAGCCGACTGAGTACCGGCCGAGCGCACGCCCGCCCTCGCCATGGCTCTCCACGTCCACCTACGGCCAACCGACTGCCGAAAAATTACTTTTTCACAAAACTTTTGATATATGTTTAAGTATAGGCGGGAATTGGTTTAGACAACGTAGTGCAAGAGAGCGCGCAGGCAGCAAACATTTTTCCGACTTCATTCACTACTATCGTCACTGCTTATTCCTTATGTACTTTACGTAAGCAAATGTAACAACAATATTTTCATCACGGACTTACAAGTGTGTAGGCACAAATGTTCCAGTATCATTAATAGAAAAGAAAATTACCTTGCTAACTTTGAGAATTAAGATAAATATTACGTCGCACTTTTTTGCATATGAATCGTAAAAAATGACGTAATCGCCTTATTAAACTGGGCTCCAACATTTAGGACAACAATTTGGTGCTCGTAAATGTATAGTCCCTGCTAAAAATCGTAAAAAAATATTTCCCCTGACGTATTCCTTGAAGTTATAAAAAAATTTATGCAAATTTTTATAAATATGGCACTTCGTCCTCCTACGATTAGGTTTTATCTTCTAATTACTTTTTTTGGAACTTTATCTTAAAACTTCAAATAAAATTACGGGCAAACCACAAAATGGATTTCCATTAAATGTATTTCTTGTACTACGGCGACTTTAACTATTATTTTGAACTGCAGCCAAACACGTATTGTGTATAAAATTTTTAAATTTGTATGGTAAAGGATATAAATTTTAAATTCCTGTATTTCTTTGTTAATTTCTTTACATTCATTTAAATAAAGTTCAGTATGAAAATATTAATAAATTTTAAATGCATTTAGCGTATTAAAAATTGACACTTGAACACCACTTACCANATTAAAAATTGACACTTGAACACCACTTACCAAAGTGTCACATCGAAACGAAATGCTAACACCATTTTTTTTTTAACTCCTTGAGGAAGGGCGTAATAAATCAGTCAGACTGTTGTATGGAAACTAGGACTTGCTTACTACAGCTTCAAGTCTGCAACATCATTCCGTTTTATGCACGTTCTACATTTTGTGTTTGAAACAATCAGAAACACTGGTGTTATGATTTATCAATTTTCACAAGTTCGCATTTGCATGACATTGACAGCATTATAACGTACGACTACCAACTAAATAGCATGTTAAAGTGCTCACGAACTACGCTAATGACTCGCGACGACCTGAGAAGTCACGAGCATCAGTTTTCGACAACAGAGCGTACTCGCTGGGCTTCCCCCCAATCACGGCTACTCGCGTCAATTAAGCATGGGAAATATCGACAGGACATTCATCGGAACGAGGCCCGCAATCAGGTTTCGCACTCGCATTTTCTCGCGCGTGGGAATAGAAAAAAGGAAGGTGGAAAAAAACGTGTACATAACCAAAACCGTGGTCGTTAATGAAGCTCCCGTTGGTAGATGCGAACATGCCCTGATTTAGCGATGAACCGTTTTCAATACATCATAACGAAGCCGTTAGCTGGTGTGGCTGTTTATGGTTTCCATGTCGCACGGCCTTGTGACGCGTTCGAGCGCTGATGAGCGGGTGCAATGAATACTTCATGTGGTATGTTACTGCTGCAAACTTCCGTTTTATAAAACAAAGCTATTCACTGAATTGTGCGTGGTCGGTAACAGAAGCCTGCTCTGATTGTCACGCCGGTGGCGTGGTAGTGACGAACTCAGTTCGTCGACGCCACTAAGTCTGACTGCCACTGAGAGATATTTATAAGTACGTAACTGACCAAGGTATTCCTTTGACAGTATACAGTATGATTCTAAAATCATGGGACAAACATTGAGGGGTGGTAGAGCTCACTAAANCGTTTTCAATACATCATAACGAAGCCGTTAGCTGGTGTGGCTGTTTATGGTTTCCATGTCGCACGGCCTTGTGACACGTTCGAGCGCTGATGAGCGGGTGCAATGAATACTTCATGTGGTATGTTACTGCTGCAAACTTCCGTTTTATAAAACAAAGCTATTCACTGAATTGTGCGTGGTCGGTAACAGAAGTCTGCTCTGATTGTCACGCCGGTGGCGTGGTAGTGACGAACTCAGTTCGTCGACGCCACTAAGTCTGACTGCCACTGAGAGATATTTATAAGTACGTAACTGACCAAGGTATTCCTTTGACAGTATACAGTATGATTCTAAAATCATGGGACAAACATTGAGGGGTGGTAGAGCTCACTAAAACCAACCATTATTGTATAGGAATATATGGGCGGGAGTGACGCGTTGAGGCACAAACACAAAAATAACACATGAAATTCAACACATTGTTTATTTACAACGTCGCCGCTAAATGCCTTTTTACAGCAACGTTTATAATAATTGTTCAAAATTGCTACCACCGACAGTAATGCAAGCTTGGTAGCGTCGCTGGAGTGATTGGCGAACAGATTCAAATACGCAGGGTATTTCACGCACGCGTGCAGCTGCACAGGATAGTCGAGCGACGAGGTCTTCAATGGAATCAACTGGAGTACATAAGATGCACGTCTGCCTTTTTGTTATTCGTAACATCACCCATCATGGCTGAACTCTCAAGCGCAAATGCTTTGTTCGCTGATGCGGCAGGTCACTGGCGCACCGTTTGACTGCCCTCAACTATCGCCACCATTGTCAGCCAATCACGCCGTATGTAGAGGTCGCCAAGCATGCGTGACCGTTGGTGGATGCATTTGCAGCTCCAGTTTTAACATTTTATGTACGGAATCACTCGTTAAGTATGCTGCTAATGAACATTTTATGTTTCCGTTAGTGTGTTATGTTTTGTGTATTGAGGTGTTAATATGACGAAGTTACGAATCTATCATATTGGCTTCTCCGTTTCCTTCCGTACAGACAATCCTACAGTCGGTGGATTTCGGCCCAAGCAAGTTCCTCCAGAGCGCAAATCGCAAGCATAATAACGCCAGTGAATGGGTAAAAGTATTGGAGTGGATCTCCCACGTGAAACTTCAATACCGCAAAAGACACTGCAGCAATTCGGAAGAACGTCACTCTTATAGGCACTAACTTGCTAAACGCTTGTCCCGGGCCGATAAAGAATAGTGCATAGCATGACGCAGTCACTTAATATAAACTCCTAAGACATCAGGGTGTGTGTTTACTAGTTTTTGGCAGTTAATGTCAGTAGCGTGCACAAACTGGACATCTTAACACATCATCGTCGTAAATTTGGTATTCACTAAGCACTGTTAAGGAATTCTCATCAATCGTAAAGTTAGCGATACCATATCTGGCAACCCAATATTATGGCCTTCTTGATGTCGCTGTTGTCTGCATGAACAGCAGAAAATAACTAAATTGCGAGATTATCCAAGAAGCAGTGCAGAGCACACTTGAAAGATAGCATATTAGTTATCTTCCCACAACTAAAAGTGCTCAAAAATTTTATTTATTTTCTTTGACCAAGTATAAAATTCGTACATGCCTTAAACATATTGCCTGTTTACTAATGCAACACGTCCCAAGAAATTGTGTGTGTGTGTTTTACAAACAATGTAATTTAAAAATTTACCAGGTGGAAAATATATTAATTCGAGTTATCAATCATTATTCCACTTATCCATCTGTAAAGAGTAAATTCGAACGCGTGCGCTAGAATGCAAATTTACATAGCAACTAACAAGTACTTTTATAGTGTGAATTTTTTCTTAATATCTTAATATTTTAGGTAATTTGCATTATTTACACGTTCTTGATTCAATGTGAACTTATTTTTCATTTCATACATCGAAGTGTTTTAGAAACATTTTATATAATAAAATGCATTTAAGGTTAACCACTTGATATAGAAATTTAAGCAAAATGGGGCAATTTTTTAAAATTGAATTTACCTTTAACTTTGTGCAATTTAGTACACAGAATTTCCGAGAAAACTTTCCCTGAAAATAAACTTTATATATGTATATCCGCTACTTGTATGATAAAAATGTGAAACCGGTGTCAAAATGTTGGCAAATTAACCAAGGGTTTTGTTGCAACAGGACAACATATTGGCAGGTCTCCACATGAGCTCCCTTGGTAGCACATAGCACTTCTAGTCGATATTCATTTTCTGTTCATACGTTAGCTACCATCACAAGAGCTATCAAAACAGTGACTGTGGATAGTTATCCGTTGTTGCAGAGTTGCAAGATCTGATACAGGATTGATGTAGACATTGTCCTTGACATAACCCCACAGACAATATCTAATGGGATTATGCCACGAGAGCGTGGAGGCCAAGCTGTTGGACCACCACGACTGATCCATCGTCCAGGAAAAGTCGTCTCAAAATAGGCACGAACCCCCAAACCCCAATGAGACGGTGCGCCGTCTTGTTGAAAAATGAGATCTGGGTGATACTCAAGAAACTGAGGAAAGGCAAAACTTTGTTAGTTTTCCAACATTTTGGCACCAGTTTTCCATCTCAGAGCCTTAACAATTATTGTAATAAGGGAAAAACTTTCCGGACATTCTGTAGGTTATATATCTGTTATATGANTCTCAGAGCCTTAACAATTATTGTAATAAGGGAAAAACTTTCCGGACATTCTGTAGGTTATATATCTGTTATATGGAAATTATTAAGTGTGATTTTTTTTATTAGTGACGAATAATTATTTGTTACTTACGTATGTGAAAAAGCAAATAAACTAATTGAATATCAAACGGTAACCCGTTTTGCAAAGTGCAGAATCAAGATCAAACAGAATAATGTATCCTTTTACAGGAATTTAATAATATATTTTGAACATGCAATATAATCATTTTGTCACAATAAAATTCATGTCTTAAAACTTAATAGGAATTAAGAAATTTTTCAAAAAATATTTAAGTACGTTTCGAACAGTTTCTTCTCTTTTCTGCAATTGAAACTCAGTTGTGAGAAAATCCGCCATTTTTCCGAAACATTTGAAGGACAGTTGCGAGCNTCTCAGAGCCTTAACAATTATTGTAATAAGGGAAAAACTTTCCGGACATTCTGTAGGTTATATATCTGTTATATGAAAATTATTAAGTGTGATTTTTTTTATTAGTGACGTATAATTATTTGTTACTTACGTATGTGAAAAAGCAAATAAACTAATTGAATATCAAACGGTAACCCGTTTTGCAAAGTGCAGAATCAAGATCAAACAGAATAATGTATCCTTTTACAGGAATTTAATAATGTATTTTGAACATGCAATATAATCATTTTGTCACAATAAAATTCATGTCTTAAAGCTTAATAGGAATTAAGAAATTTTTCAAAAATATTTAAGTACGTTTCGAACAGTTTCATCTCTTTTCTGCAATTGAAACTCAGTTGTGAGAAAATCCGCCATTTTTCCGAAACATTTGAAGGACAGTTGCGAGCNTCTCTTTTCTGCAATTGAAACTCAGTTGTGAGAAAATCCGCCATTTTTCCGAAACATTTGAAGGACAGTTGCGAGCGAAACCATATCCGGTGTGCATAAATCGAAAAAAAATCAAGTAAAATACTGGCAGTAACCACAAATTTAAAAGCCGCACTTTTCATACGACGTTCAGACGTGGATATTTATGTGTCTTATATTGTTTTCAAACTTGCCGGAAGTATGGCAGTTAGAGAGATCGCGTTAAAACGATTGTTTTTAGGGATAGCGATATTTGTGAAATTNAACTTGCCGGAAGTATGGCAGTTAGAGAGATCGCGTTAAAACGATTGTTTTTAGGGATAGCGATATTTGTGAAATTTTCATCTCAGCCACGGAAATAATGTAAGAATTTTACAGCTTTCTCAGTTTACACTGATGTTGACGTTACTCTCGTGTGTGTGTTTTACTATCAGAAATTCACTGCATTGACAAAANTTTCTCAGTTTACACTGATGTTGACGTTACTCTCGTGTGTGTGTTTTACTATCAGAAATTCACTGCATTGACAAAAAAAAAGAATGTTTGATTAAAATGTACAATGTATAGTTTTTGTACCTTAAACTTTGTTGGATTGATAAACTTATTTGGTACAGAACGTTTGTACATTCGAAAAACAACACATTTGTAAGTTTAAACGAACACTTGCTCTGTTTGTAGCATTTGCCACGTTAGAATTTCAATAAGGGATATTAAAGGATCAATTCCAATCTCGGACTTTGGCATATGTATTTTANCATTTGCCACGTTAGAATTTCAATAAGGGATATTAAAGGATCAATTCCAATCTCGGACTTTGGCATATGTATTTTAGAAAGTATGAGCCTAAAATTAACTGATGTCTAAAGGTTTACACAAGTCAATTCAGTGAACATGTTTCACTTGATTTGTGATTAAATACTTCTTAGAGTAAAGCATTTCTTTCGAGATGTTTTTTATGAAGTAAAATTACACATAGCCGTGCAAGAGGATATGATAAAGAAATGTGCTGATACAAAACCATGNCATTTGCCACGTTAGAATTTCAATAAGGGATATTAAAGGATCAATTCCAATCTCGGACTTTGGCATATGTATTTTTGAAAGTATGAGCCTAAAATTAACTGATGTCTAAAGGTTTTCACAAGTCAACTCAGTGAACATGTTTCACTTGATTTGTGATTAAATACTTCTTAGAGTAAAGCATTTCTGTCGAAATGTTTTTTATGAAGTAAAATTACACATAGCCGTGCAAGAGGATATGATAAAGAAATGTGCTGATACAAAACCATGNATGTTTTTTATGAAGTAAAATTACACATAGCCGTGCAAGAGGATATGATAAAGAAATGTGCTGATACAAAACCATGATAAAGTTGAAGTATGTTCTATGGCGTCTTTCAATTCTGTTTACGAGAGTTAATAAAATCGCGCTAGCTAAAATAGAAAACGCCATATTTCCTCGTAGGTTATTCCAAATACTGTTCTTTAGATAGCCTGTAGCAATACCCATTTAAGTGAGAGATATAGGTGATGAGTCACTGGATGCAAATGTGAATTTATTAGTAAGATTTGACACGTGAGTACTGAGTATCTTCCAGTAGAGAAACTAAACCTCTGTGTTCTCTTAGTTTCGTGTTTCCATAAATTGCGTTGCCTCCCCCACCCCCACCCCCTCACTCATTACGACATTACGCACTTTTTGCACGTTTCGTTTTACATGATTCTCTGTATCCGTTAGCAAAGCTGTGTTTTAACTCGTGGCTTTTAAAACTTATATTTATTAAACAAGAGTGTATGTTCTGCTCTTGCACTTGTGACACTACAAATGTGACACTACGAACGTGTTCGCTGAGCTACCGTATGTAAATTGCAAAATATACGCTTCTATTTCTTGCGTTACCTCTTACACGTTCTTATTGCCGTAGCATCAGGTAAAACTGNACCTCTTACACGTTCTTATTGCCGTAGCATCAGGTAAAACTGAAAATGTGCTGTAATCTAGTGTTAAATGCTTTAAAAAATTAAGTTGCTCTATATAAATATGTACATATATATATGTAACATTNTGAAAATGTGCTGTAATCTAGTGTTAAATGCTTTAAAAAATTAAGTTGCTCTATATAAATATGTACATATATATATATGTAACAATATATAGAGAACAAAGAGTAAGTTTTCTGTAGTAATAAGAAGTTAGCAACAATGATATCCATACTATATTAAACAATAAAGGCGGAGGTGAAATAAATTTACGTTTTTATTTATATGTAAATGTAGTTAATAGTATTCAGGACTGTCGTAATCTTACATCCATGAATCGTGATGGAAGAACAATTTCGTACAAATGTCGCCCGAGGGTTTTGCAACGATAACGATCTTCTCTTCCTCTTTACCGTGGTCTTTACGGTGTTTTTGCGCATGTCACTGTACAGCAACATAGAGTTTTGATCACATACTTCAGTGAGATTGCTTGGGGGCTAAAATAACATATTTTGATGGCAATAATTTCACTATGAGAACAGCGTAAGAATTGTTTTAGAAAATCCTTCTGAAACAATTTATGGTGTGGTTTGTAATTGTCGTCCGTATATTTTACCATGAAGTAGTAAAGTATCAAACACCAGTCAATTTGTTTACGACTAAAATTAAGTGCCTGGTTTCCCTGTTAACGTGTGGTTGTGCCTAAAACGGAAACCCATAAAACAAACTTGTAAATTCTCACACTCTTGCATGCAATGAAAATACACAAACAAAATAAATAATTTTAATATTCACAAATGTTTACCTAACACTTTTATTAAACGTTGAGAAATGGAACTACTTTCGCTCTGTCGTTGCCAACTTTTCTGGACGCATGCCAGTCAGTGTGTCTGTTAAAATATAAAATAAGTTAGGGGCAGTGCAATATTGCAACGGTTGTTTTGAAAAGTGCAATGTATGAAATTATTCACAAATTTACCTCGTCGGTGTATATTTAAAGTACGAAAACGCGAATGATACAGTTATTTCCAATACATCCATGGTAGTGTTCCTATATTTGCTCAGGAAACAACCAAATTCGTAGGGAAGTTCCCAATTTAGTATGGATTCCTATAATTGCAGCCTCATATGTAGTATTATTTCCAAATAATGTACAGATTAAAAATTTTAATTTTAGTTTAGGAGTTTTATTAGAAAATTGGTTTACAGCGCGCTGAGTTGACCGTAAACAGCCTATACATATAACGCAACATAATGACTGTCGTCTG
The DNA here is from genome assembly GCA_002778355.1 of Clitarchus hookeri. Lineage (NCBI taxonomy): Eukaryota > Metazoa > Arthropoda > Insecta > Phasmatodea > Phasmatidae > Clitarchus > Clitarchus hookeri. The sequence continues at coordinate 210,665 of NQII01003687.1, forward strand.
CCTCACACAGAATGCTCACCTCCCACGCGCGCGCATTGTGAGCGTGCTCTAGTTGCGACCGCGCATACCAGCACTCCGTGTGTTCAGATGACCAACTAACATCGGATTTGGGTTTCTTTGCGGACACCACTTTTACCAGTATGCTGTGTGGCATCTCGATTCAGGTTTGTTTGCACATGTACTTGGAACATTTTCGTTCTCAAAACAGCTATCACTTTTCGAGCGTCAGCTACCAGGAAACTGCTCAGCAATCACTTAACTGCAGCTTCACTGCAGCTTTCCTTCCGCTTCACTGCAGCTTCACTGCAGCTTTCCTTCCGCTTCACTGCAGCTTCACTGCAGCTTTCCTTCCGCTTCATTGCAGCAAAACGTTTACATCAATTTAAGAGTGATGGCCAAGCAGCTACGTTATTAAATACTAGCCTATACTCTATAGTTTTGTATTTATCCTAATTACATCACTTATTAAATTGGTAATGTCCATTCATCTCCCTTTAAGTTTACAACTCTTGTGCTGGTTATTGTGAATTTATGTTTAAACTACAAAAATGAATACATCAAACATACTTCTTAATTTTTAACATTTATTCTTCGGAATAATGGTGATTAGTCATCTGTCTGCGAACAGAAAAATGTTTAATTATGCTGCTAAGCCACATGCCAGCCTTTACCAATTCTGTCATCACACAACCATCACGAACCGGTTTATGAGTAATGTAAGGAATATAGAAGTATCATTGGGAAAACAAATATTAATACAAAACTTATTCTTCATCAGGTGGTGAGAAAGAAACGAAGTAGATGTTTTATAGACAGGCGGCAGTCGNACGTACTTCTTAATTTTTAACATTTATTCTTCGGAATAATGGTGATTAGTCATCTGTCTGCGAACAGAAAAATGTATAATTATGCTGCTAAGCCACATGCCAGCCTTTACCAATTCTGTCATCACACAACCATCACGAACCGGTTTATGAGTNGCTGCTAAGCCACATGCCAGCCTTTACCAATTCTGTCATCACACAACCATCACGAACCGGTTTATGAGTAATGTAGGGAATATAGAAGTATCATTGGGAAAACAATTATTAATACAAAACTTATTCTTCATCAGGTGGTGAGAAAGAAACGAAGTAGATGTTTTATAGACAGGCGGCAGTCGNTATTAATACAAAACTTATTCTTCATCAGGTGGTGAGAAAGAAACGAAGTAGATGTTTTATAGACAGGCGGCAGTCGTCACGGCACGGTTACGGAGGTGAAACCTATTTGGTGAGCGAGAATTGTTTCTCTCTATGTATCTCTTTACTATTAGACTACAGCAGAAAAACGAAACAGCGAGATGTAAAAACGTTAGAAGGGAAATATATGAATTGAAATTGAAAAATAAAACAGGAGAAACTTTAAGAATTCCTGTCCCGAAGAAAGAACGTGAGCCAAGGTAGCAGTATAAAACTTATAAAGCCTTAATAAAAAAAAGGTAGGAAAATTCCAGATATGAAGTCAGAATTTACAATACCTACTAAATAGAGCAGAAAAAGAAAGCAGACGTCATGATTTAATGGTATAATTCTTTCGTGCAGCGAATTACAAAATATTATGGAATCAACATAATATTTATATAAAACAACAAATCAAAAAGAATAATTCCAACGTATTATAAGTATGATAAAATATTACAGAATTTCAAATCTGTAGCTTTAAATTCGAAGGGGAATAAAAATAAATAATAGGTATTTACATAAAATCCAGGTTTCCAGAACAAAATATGAAAATCTCCGATAAATATTGAGACAGTTATTTAGTTACTTAAAGCCAATTTTTTTAACGACACGGAGAGTCAAATTACCCATACTGCTGCAGTTAATTGTAAGCCAACTCCAGTCTGTGTAAGTGTAGTGTAAGTGTTTACACTGAAAAGTGCTGTCGATAAGGGGTTGTAGTAAGAGGCATTACACTTATAACTTATTAACGTCAGGTATTGGCGATNATAACATTTCCAACGCATCATTTGGAACTGTCGTATTTTAAAGAATTATATGTGAATACCTATGAAACTAGTATAGGGCCCTTAATTGAACTTTTCTTTAAACTTTCTGTAAATATAATTACAAGTTAAACGTTTAAATTCCCAAAGTAAAGTTTGTCAGACGGGAAGTCTGCAGTTCGGAGCCTTGCGTATAGCGACGGCGAAACACTTTATTAACCTGCCAGTGTGGCCAGTATGTGGGCGCCTTAGAAGCAGGTGGCCTTCCTCCATGACGTAGTTTATTAGAAGAGCTATTTGAATTGTATAGGGAATCTGTGTTAGAGTTACGGGTAAGTCTATGTTTGCTATGGTTGCAGGTTTTGAATGTGAGATTAGTTTGTCTGAAATTTTGCTCAGACTTCTGTCTCTCCTGGTTAGCCTGCGTGGGCTAACACAACAATAAATTTTAAAAGGTTTTCCTGGCGTCAGGAAGCGGTAAAAATCATTGAACCCTCATACCGAGTAAGCACTGTGGTCTAACCCTTAGGTCAAAATAGACCAATGCATGGACCTAACTCAATCACGTTTCCTGGTGTTGATAATCAGGAATTAAGGACTACCTGACTTTGCGCCCACACGTCTTCGACACAACTGCAGGTGCAAATTTGATTAATTATTAGAATTAATTTTCATTCCTGTTAACACTGTACATAGGCGTGCTCGAATTGTAACTAAGAAGCACTACCACAATAATTTTATATAGCAATGATTACGAATGAAATTAAAGTCAATATCAGTCGGATTCTTAAAGTCATTCTCCGTTGTCATTAAATACATAATTATAATAGTTGCTGCATATTTGGGTATTGTTAAAAAATTAATTTTNAGTCATTCTCCGTTGTCATTAAATACATAATTATAATAGTTGCTGCATATTTGGGTATTGTTAAAAAATTAATTTAAAAGTTTAATTAGTTTTGATCTATTTTTATGCATTCCAGTAACCGTATTTCCATGGGTTCGATAAGTTCATCGTGTTTTAAACACGTTTATGTAAACGATTTTAGAAGATAAATGAGAGTAAAATTGACGGATTAAAACAAGTAATTAAAAATAACCTATCATCAACAGTAATTATCATTGGGTTTATTAAGCTTAGTTGTTAAATTATTAGAGAGGGAACAATATAATTAATGCGTAAGTGACGTTCTTAATTTTATGTGCATAAAACGAAAACGAATCAAATAAATTACTGCCAGTGTCCAAACATTTTAACACCGCAATTATTATACGACGTAAATACGTGGATATATATTTCTTATATTTCTGTCAGCCTTGCTGGAAGTATGGCAGTCGAAAAAAAACAACTGCTATTGGAAAGGGACCTTTTCCAAAAATTCATCTCAGCCACGAAAATGATTTAACAATTTTACCGCATTCTAAGCTTACTCTGATATTGACGTTCTCTCGTGTGTATATTTATATAAGAAATTCACTTCTTAGCAAAGTAGTTATTTCAGTATTGTGATGCCAATATTAATAACTGTATTTGTATGTTTACCACGCGATATAACGTGTGCTTAAAACTTCTAGAATATGCTTCGTAAAGTCAAAATTAATGAAAGACTATGGGAGGCCGCTTTCCTGCTCAAATAATTTGAAATTAACTCTGAAACGGAATATTTAAATTGTAATGCATACATTTAAGTTGTTTAATTATTTAATTATCTCTGTCAATATTTACTTGGTTACCTAATATTTAATTAGCCCTTCAGACGTTTGTTTATTTTTGCCTCCCTTCTAGGTTGGTTGGTATTGTAAATTCAGATTCACCTTTAATTGGTTTAATCTTACTTAGTTCTGTCTATTTGTGTTTATTCCATACATTTTATATTCTTAATCATTTTTTTACTAAATTGCAACCTCTATGCTATCTTCTAAGCATTCCAAAAAAGTGCAATTTTCGTGTGCTGGCTTTGGTTGCACATTTCAATGCCTCAGTAACTTTTATTAATGTTATACCACACTGAGTTCGTAACCCTTAAACTTGGATTAAGAACAGAACGACTTTCAGTGTCCGGGATATGTTTTTAAGAATAAATTGGTCGAACGATATTGTAGATATACCATTAATTCTAAAATATGTGTCTCGCTGCAATTTTGAAACTAGGTGCCCAAAATATTTTAATCGCATACATTTACATAGCCTACCATAGTATTATGTACGACGGTTTAAAGTGCTCTCAGCCAACTCATCAAAAACAAACCTGAAATTTCTCGTTATGCCAACACAAAATATCCCTACATAAAGTACATTACAAAATATAATGCTTACATGATGCACTGCCAACATACAAAATCTGGTTAAAATTTTANAAGTACATTACAAAATATAATGCTTACATGATGCACTGCCAACATACAAAATCTGGTTAAAATTTTAAAATTACCGCAAACAATATGCAGGTGATTTGAACTGGTGTTTTCATTTGCAAAATAGATGTTAAACATTTCCCTAGTATGTTGTATCTACTAAACTAAGAAAAAAATTCCATCTTAACTTTTAATGCCATCAAANAGTCATTCTCCGTTGTCATTAAATACATAATTATAATAGTTGCTGCATATTTGGGTATTGTTAAAAAATTAATTTTAAAGTTTAATTAGTTTTGATCTATTTTTATGCATTCCAGTAACCGTATTTCCATGGGTTCGATAAGTTCGTCGTGTTTTAAACACGTTTATGTAAAGGATTTTAGAAGATAAATGAGAGTAAAATTGACGGATTTAAAACAAGTAATTAAAAATAACCTATCATCAACAGTAATTGTCATTGGGTTTATTAAGCTTAGTTGTTAAATTATTAGAGAGGGAACAATATAATTAATGCGTAAGTGACGTTCTTAATTTTATGTGCATAAAACGAAAACGAATCAAATAAATTACTGCCAGTGTCCAAACATTTTAACACCGCAATTATTATACGACGTAAATACGTGGATATATATTTCTTATATTTCTGTCAGCCTTGCTGGAAGTATGGCAGTCGAAAAAAAACAACTGCTATTGGAAAGGGACCTTTTCCAAAAATTCATCTCAGCCACGAAAATGATTTAACAATTTTACCGCATTCTAAGCTTACTCTGATATTGACGTTCTCTCGTGTGTATATTTATATAAGAAATTCACTTCTTAGCAAAGTAGTTATTTCAGTATTGTGATGCCAATATTAATAACTGTATTTGTATGTTTACCACGCGATATAACGTGTGCTTAAAACTTCTAGAATATGCTTCGTAAAGTCAAAATTAATGAAAGACTATGGGAGGCCGCTTTCCTGCTCAAATAATTTGAAATTAACTCTGAAACGGAATATTTAAATTGTAATGCATACATTTAAGTTGTTTAATTATTTAATTATCTCTGTCAATATTTACTTGGTTACCTAATATTTAATTAGCCCTTCAGATGTTTGTTTATTTTTGCCTCCCTTCTAGGTTGGTTGGTATTGTAAATTCAGATTCACCTTTAATTGGTTTAATCTTACTTAGTTCTGTCTATTTGTGTTTATTCTATACATTTTATATTCTTAATCATTTTTTTACTAAATTGCAACCTCTATGCTATCTTCTAAGCATTCCAAAAAAGTACAATTTTCGTGTGCTGGCTTTGGTTGCACATTTCAATGCCTCAGTAACTTTTATTAATGTTATACCACACTGAGTTCGTAACCCTTAAACTTGGATTAGGAACAGAACGACTTTCAGTGTCCGGGATATGTTTTTAAGAATAAATTGGTCGAACGATATTGTAGATATACCATTAATTCTAAAATATTTGTCTCGCTGCAATTTTGAAACTAGGTGCCCAAAATATTTTAATCGCATACATTTGCATAGCCTACCATAGTATTATGTACCTGCCAAATTTCACGAGAGTCGGTTGAGTAGTTTTTGTTTGGACTTTTTTCTCGTTATGCCAACACAAAATACCCCTACATAAAGTACATTACAAAATATAATGCTTACATGATGCACTGCCAACATACAAAATCTGGTTAAAATTTTAAAATTACCACAAACAATATGCAGGTGATTTGAACTGGTGTTTTCATTTGCAAAATAGCTGTTAAACATTTCCCTAGTATGTTGTATCTACTAAACTAAGAAAAAAATTCCATCTTAACTTTTAATGCCATCAAATTCGACTATACAGAGGCTCATTTCTCCGTTATTTTGTAAGGCAGTCCCACACGAAGGAAAAAAGTTCCTACAGCCCATTTACGTTTAACTTACTTCCAACTTTTCTGAAACCCTGCTAAAGTTCTACTTTCGGAATATTCCTCCGCCTCATATAACAAAGCTTAACTGAGTGTAGAAAATTACACCAAAGGGACAACTCACGGCATTCGTGCTCACTCTGTTTAATAATAATTTGCATGAGAACTATTTATTACTAGGAATTACTAACATCCCTATTTTATCCCTGTTACTTTTCACATTATTTACAAATGAATTATTACAATTTTAACACAAAATATAAGTGAAGGCTCGGTTTAATAAAAATAAGATATTTCAATGTTAACGAAAGTGTAAAACGCTCTTGATAAAAGACATATGTAGAAAAATAACTAAACATGTAATACATGAGGCGATATTTCAAAGGCATATTTAAAAAAAAAATCTTAATAAACCGCAAATAGACTATAAGTAGGGACAGTGAAATTTCGCGAAACGATTTCGAGACAAGATACAGCCCAAAGCACTTTAGGGCCATCCAGCTTCTTTGATTAGCTAAAAAATGTTCTTGCCCGCGTTAACCGTTTGCGCACGAATCACGAAGGTACAGTGTCGGAGTTATTTAGTACTGAGTGGCTTGGTCAAAGACGAACACGGCACCAGCAGCCAATGGAGGTATAACAACAGCTGAGGTATTTATATAGTATTGAAATCTACTGTTTGCTCCGATTTTTACGCGAAAAGTCACTGGCCCTAACTATATGTGATATCTCGGGAAACATTCCCACCAACATTATCGGGAAATATTCCCGCCAAATTTGGCGAAGAAGTTCTACTGATGTAGGTCACGTTAATTTTGTATTTTTGAAGAGTGCCAGACACTTACTTCCATAATGCCGCCTATAATAACTCTTTAGCTTAGTGTTCTGTATCTACGAAACTATGTAACAGATTTTAACTTAACATTGTATTCTGTTTGTATGACAATCATCAAATGTGCTAACACATAACCTTTTGTCCTATATTTATAAAGAAATTTTAATGAATAAATGGATGTGTTATACAATATCTGGATGACGAATCAACCGATTCCCACCAAATTTCATACAAGTACTGCTACATGAGGGTATATATACTAACATATTTTGGGTGTGGCAAGCCTTTTTTTAATAGCGTTAATACAGTAAATATTATTTAGCTTAAAACATTCAACCAAATTGTGTACACTAACAGTATTTATTAGAATTATCTATCATGCATAGAGAAATGTTCTTTTTCCGGCATTTTTGCAAACTAAAATGCCATGTGAGAAAATTGAACTTTTCGCCATTTTTCCGGAACTATTCAACTGATTCCCATCAAATACTTCATACAAGTAGCATTAAGCTAGGCAAAGTAAAATTACATGTTTTAAGTGGCTCAGGCACTTATTATTAAAACGACGGCCCTGTGAATATTTCAGATTAGTAAATCACTATCATTCAAAACAATAAACTGAAATCAAACGAANTTAAAACGACGGCCCTGTGAATATTTCAGATTAGTAAATCACTATCATTCAAAACAATAAACTGAAATCAAACGAAGTTGATGCTCGGGATCCGACTACCGAAATGCATTTTATTGCACGCTAACTTATGATACGAGGTTTGTTCTGTTCATGTCCCAGGTAAGGCATGTGTGTATTTTTGATTATTACACTACTGCAGCATATGTTTCTGTTTCATATCTAATGATGATATTGTCAACGGTACGTCAAGCCGTACCTACCATCTAAGCTTTTAAGAACTTCATTAAAATCATTTGCACCCGTGTAGAGGAAAGTGGGCTCATTAGTCGCATCAGCAACTTCTTGCTTATCATGCGGCAGAACGAATGACTTGACGTCGGCAGGTCAAGCGATTGATCTGAATTCAGTGTGCGTGATTTTCTTTCCCACGTACTTTGTCCAGGAAAATGCCGTTGGCGTTTCTTAACGTGAAAAATCCCAAACGCACGGGGAAATCGCAACAAAAAATTCCGCGAAACTCTTTTTTTCTAAACACCGTAATTTCCTGATTCTTGTATGGTTGGATAAACTTTATTTGTACTAGACTCCGCACTTTGCAGGTCATCTTAAAGGTTCAGTTATAGAGTATCAGAATTTTCATTAGCCGAGAGAAATTGGAAAGTGGGTTCGTACACGCACGACAACCAATAATGAAAGAAACCTTTCTGACACGAGCACAGTAATACGTTGAAACCTACGAAACAGTAATTTTATTCCCGAAATAAAACATTTTTTCTAAGCTTTCTTCATTACTACGACTTAAATACGGGCAAAAGGAGCCACAACAGAGAGGAAAATTAAGTTACTATAGTCNAAGCTTTCTTCATTACTACGACTTAAATACGGGCAAAAGGAGCCACAACAGAGAGGAAAATTAAGTTACTATAGTCTATTCACAGTATATTCTCACTTGTTGAATCAAAGCTTTGAAAAATCACCCCACGCATCACATGTTTTGTTGCTTCCTAAATATATCATTGATAATTTTATGTTTACCGTACCTTGAGCACTTTAGTATTTTTAATATAAACCTTGCTTATATTTTGTTTTATAATTGTAATATTCATTTTTCATGTATTGAGAATTAAAAACAGAGACNAAGCTTTCTTCATTACTACGACTTAAATACGGGCAAAAGGAGCCACAACAGAGAGGAAAATTAAGTTACTATAGTATATTCACAGTATATTCTCACTTGTTGAATCAAAGCTTTGAAAAATCACCCAACGCATCACATGTTTTGTTGCTTCCTAAATATATCATTGAGAATTTTATGTTTACCGTACCTTGAGCACTTTAGTATTTTAAATATAAACCTTGCTTATATTTTGTTTTATAATTGTAATATTCATTTTTCATGTATTGAGAATTAAAAACAGAGACNAATATAAACCTTGCTTATATTTTGTTTTATAATTGTAATATTCATTTTTCATGTATTGAGAATTAAAAACAGAGACAAAAGAGGTATGTTGGAAATAGACAGTAAAAAATAGATGTTATGAAAAGTATTATTACTACTAAGTTTTTTAATTTTTCATGCAACGTTAACATTTCTTACCAACATATGTAACTTTTCATGCAGCTTTGTTCGAGATACGTTTCATTGTTACGTATAAAAATGATTCACTTGTGTTTTCTGTCGAGCGCACAAATATGTAGCGTGTGTTGTCCGNCGTTTCATTGTTACGTATAAAAATGATTCACTTGTGTTTTCTGTCGAGCGCACAAATATGTAGCGTGTGTTGTCCGTTTGTGGTTTTTCTTCTGGAGTTGTTTCAATTTTGGTTTGCCTGTGGTGGAACGATACGAATTGAAAAGTCAGATAGAAGTTTAACAAGGCTTCATAAAAGTTGTAAGTAACAATGAATAGATAACATCGTGATGGGCTCGTGNAGTCAGATAGAAGTTTAACAAGGCTTCATAAAAGTTGTAAGTAACAATGAATAGATAACATCGTGATGGGCTCGTGCCGTCTCCGGGCAGCGAGTTGGACGTCATCGCAGCGACTTGCCAGCCCGGCGACGGCGGATGCCAAACTTCTCGCCGCGAGAAATCTGCCGGGGAACACGGAGCACTGCAATGATAACGCCAGTCGGCACACGCGGCCTTTGATTAAATTGTGGCTGCGGGGTGAGCTTCATCCCCCCACACCCCTACACGCTCCTACTTCCACCCTCCCCCCCCCGGGACATACGCTTCCAAAGAGACGAGATTAAAAAACCCGTCCAGACAGGCTGGGCGGAGCNCTTGTTCCGCCCTAGGATGCCATCACGGCCTGCCTGCGACCTCGCACCTCAGCTACTTCACATGTGCTTTTTTTTGTCACATCCCATTCGCATTGGGGAAAAAATCTCTTCTCCAGACAGCAGCACACTATGTAAAAGTGCATGTGGCCAGTCCATGTTCTCCACTCGGACCAATGGCGACCACAGGGTATGTTTATAAAACTTACACACTTGGTTTGTATTCGTTCTTGTCTTTATCGCTCAGTTTCAAGGTATTTTTGTGTTATCTTTACCCAATTGTTAAATTAGTTGTAATGTTTTAACATCGTAAAATATGCGCCGTTAAAGAAATTATTACAGAACGAGTGTGATTGAAGCCACCACAGTAGTATGGTGAAATATCAGGTTAGAATAGAAAGTTAGTAAACAAAAAAACAAAAAAAAACTATCCCTCCCTTCACTATCGTTTGCCACGTCTCTTTCCAGCTAACAGCGAGCAAGTGGCCTTATCGACAATCTGTGCGTACAGTCACATCAGTTATAAAGTGGTGTTAACATATGTGGCAACNGCGAGCAAGTGGCCTTATCGACAATCTGTGCGTACAGTCACATCAGTTATAAAGTGGTGTTAACATATGTGGCAACCTGTGTTTAGTTGTTTTCCATCTAGTTTCGTATCACGCGCATTTACCCACATGTTATAAGTATTTCCTACATTATATGTCGTAATGTGATTTTCAATTNTAGTTTCGTATCACGCGCATTTACCCACATGTTATAAGTATTTCCTACATTATATGTCGTAATGTGATTTTCAATTTCCATATTTGTTGTCTGTGTTATACCAGCAGCTGTTTGTTATTAAGGTGTGTTCGTGTTCACCGGGACGTTTTATTTANCATATTTGTTGTCTGTGTTATACCAGCAGCTGTTTGTTATTAAGGTGTGTTCGTGTTCACCGGGACGTTTTATTTACCTATTGTTATATTTGCAATGTCTGAAAAACGTAAAAGCAATATATCTGTGCGCAGCGAAGTTGGAAAAATAGCTAGAAGCGTAATTCATAAAAGCAAGGTGGTAATGTGACGATTCCTATTCAGTGTGCAACGAAACGTGCTTCAGCTGCAACCAGGAAATGAGAAACTTGTATTTGAAAAATTCGTAAAGAGGGCAGTATAGAGTCTAGCAGCGGAATTAAACTGTCAACTTTTAGTAAGAAGAGAAAAACTGCAGGCAGAAGAATACAGTTCGATTCATTTGATGATAGAGTGGTGCAAAGAAAATTGCAAGAGTTTTACATGACATAAAAAAATAATACCCTAGCTAAAAAAAAAACCTTGCGGCTGGTGTTATCAAAATNTTGCAAGAGTTTTACATGACATAAAAAAATAATACCCTAGCTAAAAAAAAAACCTTGCGGCTGGTGTTATCAAAATAAATTAATTTCAGAGGTTGTAAGGAAACATTGTAAAAATTAATCAAAGCAATGCAGTTCAAGTTAAAAAAAAAACNTAAATTAATTTCAGAGGTTGTAAGGAAACATTGTAAAAATTAATCAAAGCAATGCAGTTCAAGTTAAAAAAAAAACAAATAAGCGGTTATTCTTAATGGAAAGAAACGAGATCGTTGCGTGGCAAGCGAAAAACCTGCGAGCTATAAGGGAAAAAACAGACTAGGCGAAAGTAAATTACCTGTAATATACCTTGATGAGAAATGAATACATCCGAATTAAACTGGGAACAAGTGTTTGTAGCGTGACGACGTAGCAGGGGTGTAGAAAAACAACCATCCAGGCCAGCGATGGATTATAGTTNGAACAAGTGTTTGTAGCGTGACGACGTAGCAGGGGTGTAGAAAAACAACCATCCAGGCCAGCGATGGATTATAGTTCACGCAGGTAGTAAAAATGGTTTCATTGAGGAAGTCAAATTAATTCTGAAGGCAAAACTAAATGAAGGTGGCGGCTATCATGGTGAAATGAATAGCAACAATTTCACGAAATGGAATGAAACAGAATTGCTACCCAACATTCCATTTCCAAGTATTATAGTTCTTGATAATGCTCCATATTGTAGTGTAGTGTGTGTGAGAATAAACCTCCNAACATTCCATTTCCAAGTATTATAGTTCTTGATAATGCTCCATATTGTAGTGTAGTGTGTGTGAGAATAAACCTCCAACTATGTATTCTGCTATTACCATTATGAGTAATTGGCTGATAAATAACAACATTGCTTTTTTTGCCGACGAGAGAACATCTGAGCTGATTGTAAAGGTTCGGTTACATCAGCAACACTCCATTTATACCATCGATAAACACCCCGTCCCAAGGGATCACAGTTATCGAGTAATGGCAGAAGCGGTAGCGACAGTGACAGCTCAAATGATCTCATTGAAGCCAAACACACGTATGATGGCAACATTTATGAAGTGGAGGAACTGTTGAAATGTACGTCTGTAGCATATTAGTCAATAAATAAAATGGTTCCTGTAAGTATTATTNTGAAGTGGAGGAACTGTTGAAATGTACGTCTGTAGCATATTAGTCAATAAATAAAATGGTTCCTGTAAGTATTATTCAACAATAATTTATACATAATGTTTTTTTCTTAAAGTAAACCACGTGTCTTTCCCGGATGGTACTGACAGTTTGTTGTATTTTGAACGAATTATGTGGGGAGGGCCTTCCTACCTGTCTACTGATTCCCCTCCTGCACTTTCACGAGACGACCTTGCAACACGGCGCTCTTGCCTCCCCTGCCCGGGGCTACACTAGAGTTTGCAGCGCAGTACAGTTATCGCCGCTCCTAACCGCAGATATTTTCACGTGAATTCGTCTTCATAATTAAGACCGACATATGGGACGAAAACGACTATGTAATGCTTGGAAGGCGATCCATTCCGACACTATAACGTCGTGACTAATAACACGATTTGTAAAAGAATGTGATCTCGTTTAATCGGGTATACGACTATGATGCGACAATGACGAATTGGTGCTGCGTATGCACGAGGGGTGGGTTGGGGACCCACTGTGGCCGGTGGAAATTTTGGGCATGGACAAAAATTTCTGGCCAGTATATGTAGGGATTATGTTGTGCTAGCGTGCTGATTTTGATGCCAAACGAAAGATATCGCCTTTAAATGTCGCTTTAAGCCATAAACTTTAAGTGCATATTTCATCATTTTCATTTTATTCCTATATACCAAAGGAAAAATTACTTTCTAATGCAAGCGCATTCGTATAAAACACATGGCCGTGCATCGACACATCCGCACTACTACAATTTTTAAGGCAATTGCTGCCATGCAGCGAAAACCTCACATNACATGGCCGTGCATCGACACATCCGCACTACTACAATTTTTAAGGCAATTGCTGCCATGCAGCGAAAACCTCACATTTGTCTGGTTGCTAAGGCGATGTGAACATAACCGTAACAGTGACAGCTGTACTGCGTCTGTATGCAGTGTAAGACATTTTTAAAATTACGAGTTAGTTATACATTTCAAGCTTCTTTAAAATAAAATGGTATCACACGTCTCCCTTGTGACATTACAATACCTATCCTTGCAATATACGTAGAAATAACGTATGTACTCACGAAGACTCGGAGCAAGTAGCAAAGTCAAAGTTACAAATGTCTACGTTCTATGAATACTATTTCACTTAAAATAATTTAATGTGCTTAGAATTACGTGATGATAAATAATTATAGTTACCATAAAATTAAAAGTTTTCTTATGACGTTATTTTGAGTGTAGCAAACTTCATTGTCGTTTATCTTAATTTCCTGGGAAATACAGACATTGTGTCTTCCCCTTTGCCCGATAAATTTGGTAATCAAACAGTCTGTAATATTATGTTGTAGGTAATTATTTTAATAACTGTCGTCCTGTAACAAAAATTTATAAAACAATACATTCTGCGATTATACGGTTACAGTTGTGCCAATGTGCAACCCGCCTCCAGACAAATAATATAATTGTGTAGCGTAGTTAATGTCTAAATTAATAGCCCCTTTTATTCTTAACAGGTGGCATTAATATTTTGCCGAAATTTAACTAACCATAAGTTGTGAGAAAAGAGGTTTCTGTGGTAAAATAATTTGACATGTAACATAAGAGCACCTCTTATGTTGACTATTAGTGCTGGCAAAACCTTTTCTTATGATTGTTATTCTAAAATTTTTCCCAACATCTCGCGTATTTATTCGTTACGGTTGTTTTCGAGAGCACTGAAAATAATTGTATTTCGACATCTCAGTTATGTAAGTTATAATAATATATTCTGTAATGTTGGAAATATATTAATTACGGGTAAAAAACTTTATCTAGTGGCACGAAAAAAATTTTCGCAACAGGCATTTCGGAGATTATTATTTTTAAAGTGTAGAAATTATTTTCTGATGTGCCAACCGGAAAGTACCTTACCAGAACACTTTGTCTTAGTTGGGCCACCTGTTTTGCGCTAAAATATTTACGGGCTCGCTAGACTTAAATAAAAGGGGAGAATGAGAGTTCTGGTTTTGTTTTTAATAACATATCAAGGTAAAGATAACATTACAGAGGAGTTATAAAGTGTTAAAAGTATGTCGAACTACATAGCTAAGTTTCAGCGTACCTTTACTTTCGTAGTGGTTTATTCAGTTGCGCTCGCTATGTTCGCCTGCATAGCAACGTGTCCACAGCGCGCCACTGCCTCCAAGGGCCACTCCTTTGCCCCGAGCCAGGTGTAATGTGGCCGCCACGCGAGTAAGGGCTTATCTCGATTGTTGGCGAAGGGGGAGGGTGAAATGGCCGCGCTTGGATGGGAACACGTAGGTAGCGGTTAGCTGCGCCGTCGCCGTTGAGGGCGAAATTATCTGCGACGACATTATCATCCGAGATGACCATCTAGAGGATAACGACGGCGGTTAAAGGACAAACGGCTCCCGGCTACAGGCCGGACCCTCCCCATGCATCCTATCAATCCCTCCCACCACAGTCCCTCTCCCCCACCAAAAGTATCTTAGTAACCCCACAAATGACCGCTCCAACACCAGTATCATACTCTGTAAAGCGGCTTCAGGCAGACTGACCCCTTAATTCGCCGAACTATATTATGGATCAGTTTATCCAGCTCGAGTTCAGAAACCGTGTTGCCTCCTAGCCGCGTATCCAAGTTGGATTCCTGGCACCGCCTTTTAGAATTTTTCAAGCAGCTGCTGGCTATCCGTACAGCTAACTTGTAATCTAGAATCACATTCATTCAATTTAATAACNGAGCCAGGTGTAATGTGGCCGCCACGCGAGTAAGGGCTTATCTCGATTGTTGGCGAAGGGGGAGGGTGAAATGGCCGCGCTTGGATGGGAACACGTAGGTAGCGGTTAGCTGCGCCGTCGCCGTTGAGGGCGAAATTATCTGCGACGACATTATCATCCGAGATGACCATCTAGAGGATAACGACGGCGGTTAAAGGACAANGCGACGACATTATCATCCGAGATGACCATCTAGAGGATAACGACGGCGGTTAAAGGACAAACGGCTCCCGGCTACAGGCCGGACCCTCCCCATGCATCCTATCAATCCCTCCCACCACAGTCCCTCTCCCCCACAAAAAGTATCTTAGTAACCCCACAAATGACCGCTCCAACACCAGTATCATACTCTGTAAAGTGGCTTCAGGCAGACTGACCCCTTAATTCGCCGAACTATATTATGGATCAGTTTATCCAGCTCGAGTTCAGAAACCGTGTTGCCTCCTAGCCGCGTATCCAAGTTGGATTCCTGGCACCGCCTTTCAGAATTTTTCAAGCAGCTGCTGGCTATCCGTACAGCTAACTTGTAATCTAGAATCACATTCATTCAATTTAATAACNAGAATTTTTCAAGCAGCTGCTGGCTATCCGTACAGCTAACTTGTAATCTAGAATCACATTCATTCAATTTAATAACTTGTTCTTTAGGTAATAGATACAATGCTCATTGACTGCATGATATTATTTTATAGTGCAAAGTGTACAATATAAAAGCCCCATACAAGTACAGAAGGATATATCAGATGTTCGAGTATTTTAACGTAGATAAGTGTTGTGATTTGAGGGAAGAGATAAACTAACATAATTTTAACTTTACGGCATATCGTGTTTTGAACTTTATATCAGAACGTTCTAGCACGGCGCACTTTTGTGGAGAGACTACTAGTTTGAGACATCTGTATTTGGAACTTATAAAAAAAATTAATTTCATTACATCTAAAGTGCCTGTGCTACTTTTAAAAATAGTCATTCAAAGATTGTAGTTAGTCAATGAACTTGTATTGTGACGAAAGGTTTTTCCACACTATGACGACAGCGATAAAGAAAATCACGATAAAAAATATATATTTTTAGGTAGTTTTTTTTATATTGCTTGAAGCATCTAGACATACATATATGGAAAGGATTGCAAATGTGTCTTGCATAGTTGCTTTAGAGACGCAGCAGCTTCCATCACCAAGCCGTTGCTTAGCATTCCTACTGTCAACCATAAGATCATCTACGTCATAACTATAGGCCTGTCTAGGGAGAAAGAATTTTTCTTCCGTAGGCTGTTTCGCAATTAATTATTCTATCGTGACTTCGGAACTACTAATGAAAATATATGTGAGCAGCCCCAAAATTTACCTCTAAATATAGTCCTTTTTGCCAAAAACACGTCTCATATGGTACACCTCAACAAAGCAATTTTGTAACCGTCACAATAAAATTGTGTCTTGAAATTTTTTNAAACACGTCTCATATGGTACACCTCAACAAAGCAATTTTGTAACCGTCACAATAAAATTGTGTCTTGAAATTTTTTACTTGCTTGCGTGTTGCGTTCCTCAATGTTCCGCAGTCTCCAAACGTGAGTTATACTATTAAGCTTCTAACTTCACAAAGTTCAAGGCGTTCCGTTCCCCCCAATAATATTTATGATTAAATGGAAAGTAAAAAAAATCGTTTAGANCTTCACAAAGTTCAAGGCGTTCCGTTCCCCCCAATAATATTTATGATTAAATGGAAAGTAAAAAAAATCGTTTAGAACTGCTGTAAATGTTGGTATATATTCATACATGGGCCTTCGAGAAGCAAAATATTCCTTTTTAAACCACTATGGAATGCTCTTGTGTGTAGGATTACGAAATATTTTTTATAGCCAATAGTAATTTGTTATTTATCAGATGTACGCAACATATTTGGGCATTCAAATTTGGCAATTTTGTTTGCGGTTAACCCACATGTGAAAATATCATTAACTCATACCAAGTTACGCCCGTGAATGTTTAACGCTACTTCAGAGGTACCTCTCTGTTATCCCAGTCTGAGATCTATACATTGTTTAAAATGTTTAAAACATAAATTAAATCTGAATATGTGTGATGAAACAATTGAACAGGTATTTCTAGAACAGCATTCGGCATGACTCAGAATTTATCTTCTAATTAACCATGTACGTTCTGATTCCATTAAATAATAAATCCTGTCATCTTCAACTTTAATGAGCACAGCCCCATGACGTGAAAATCAAAGAAATGAGCCAAACATGCTTACTGCAAACTAAGCGNTTCAACTTTAATGAGCACAGCCCCATGACGTGAAAATCAAAGAAATGAGCCAAACATGCTTACTGCAAACTAAGCGATCGTAAATAAATTATATCGAAAATTTATATATTAAAATTGTATATAGTATTTCTTATAATCTTCGCAGCAAAGCATTCTTAGTGGTTATTCGAAGACACGCTTTTATATTATTGTGCGCCGTTAAATTTTATTATATTTCGGCAGTTTGCGATTCTGAAAATTCTTTAAAGCAACACTTTCAATATTCTTTACCCGAGTTTGTATTTTTTCCCAACATATGAAGGGTTGATTGGGATAAGGGCCTATATTCNTCAACTTTAATGAGCACAGCCCCATGACGTGAAAATCAAAGAAATGAGCCAAACATGCTTACTGCAAACTAAGCGCTCGTAAATAAATTATATCAAAAATTTATATATTAAAATTGTATATAGTATTTCTTACAATCGTCGCAGCAAAGCATTCTTAGTGGTTATTCGAAGACACGCTTTTATATTATTGTGCGCCGTTAAATTTTATTATATTTCGGCAGTTTACGATTCTGAAAATTCTTTAAAGCATAACTTTCAATATTCTTTACCCGAGTTTGTATTTTTTCCCAACATATGAAGGGTTGATTGGGATAAGGGCCTATATTCATAATGTTTTTTCTTTACAAGAGAATAATTTTTTCCCAGTCGCAAATATCGTAAGAGTTTTAAAACTGTAGTTATTTCGTAAATATTAGTTGTCGTTGTGAGATATAGG
Source organism: Clitarchus hookeri (assembly GCA_002778355.1). NCBI lineage: Eukaryota > Metazoa > Arthropoda > Insecta > Phasmatodea > Phasmatidae > Clitarchus > Clitarchus hookeri. The sequence continues at coordinate 228,988 of NQII01003687.1, forward strand.
CATATACAGTAATATAAAATGATAGACTAATCTTATTTTATAAAAAAATTAAAAACCACAACAAACTAATATTTTAATAAAAATGAAAATAGGTCCTTATTCAGTTTAAATATTAATATCTAAAACTGACATCGCCATGGAGCCGGTCACCTTCTTTGTGCGTCTATAAAGTAAAAATGAGCAACTTCAGTTATGTAAATAATTTATTAAATGTAAATAATTAATTAAATTTGAAGTTTTACTCTAATGCACATAATAGAAACAGGAACTAAATTAAGTATGTGCCAGATGCACGTATAGACACAGTACTGTTTCACATTTTGCAGTTCAGAAATTTACTGGCAGACTGGTATTTCTACAGATAAATAATTAGTCACGCAAGTACAATGCTTCCATATACGGTGTCTATGTTGGCGTATTCGAAACAATACTTACAACGATCGTATGATTTTCCGTGTAATGTATGGTAGTGTTACTTTTTAATGGGCTGGCATTCCAGGCGTGTGTGAGAGACTGGAATACAGCATACGACCCTTCTCTAATTCTTGTTTTATTCGAGCTGTTAGTGTGATCAATTTTTACCCGCCCCCTTTTTTCACTTTTCACCTTTTATCGCTTGACTGAGATATTGTAAAAGTGTGTCTTAAGAGAACTGTGCCACTTTAGTTAGATAATCAAGACAGGTACAGTAGAAACGACCAGAACGGTTTATAATGCCAACAATGTCCGGGCATAAGTCAAAACAGTAGTCTTCTAGTACAGTGAATTTTTTTTGCGAGTGAGAGGAAATATGATTTTGATTTGCACCTGAAGACGTCTTTTGGTCATCAGAAATGCGAAAGAGTTATTTTTCTCTGCCATAATTAAACTTGGTTGGCTGAGACCGCTAAGGCGTTAGCTGCGGACTGCGAGGGTTTGAATACCAGGCAAGCAATATATATGTGTAGCATTTTCAGTTTTAAGCTTAGGCTTGTTGAGTCTCTTATCGCCAGATAAGTCTAAAGATTATCTGCCGCATTAAGGAAACTTCGTTATAAATGTTGATACCTGCCAAATGCTGAAGTTTGGAAGTAGGTATTGAATTTGCTCTGCGGCGTGAGGCGCCAGCACTTGATGCTAGCCATCAGTGATAGGGCGTAGGAATACGTCGACACTGTTGTCTCTAGGTCCAATTTACTAATTAATTACACTTTATTTGCGAGTTCACATAATCGAGTTTTATTGTTGCTTGAACAGGTTAACTGGTACATGAACTCACGAGACAACTCCCCTCCCCTTTTTCTATGTAGGCTACGTATGGTTTGACGCCGCGATTGGCGTCGGGGGGGGGGGGGGCAGGATTCTTCACACCTGGTGTAGAACTACTTATCTGACACTGCGGCGCTGTCTTCCCTCGGCTGGCGACTTGGAACTGCTCCGGCGCTTGGTGGGGCGTCCCGACGCCTGCTCTCGGAACCCCTCCTCCCGGGTCCACTCAGCACTCTTCGTTTGACGAAGTCGGACTGGCTTTTCTCGGATTCTTCCCGCCGCACGTCCCGCTTGACGGCCTCCGACTGAGGTCCACGTCTTGATGCATTTGGCGAACTCGTTTTCTCTCGGCTCCCGGTCCACCCTTCTCGTTTGACGAAGTCTGACTGACTTTTCTCGGATTCTTCCCGCCGCACGTCCCGCTTGACGGCCTCCGACTGAGGTCGACGTCGTGATGCATTCTCGATCCTCGACTGACTCCGACTGACTGACTCGTTGACGTCTCTCAACTGACTGCTCGCGTCTGACTGCCTGATGTCGTCCGGTTCCGAACCGGACGTCTCGCTCTAGGTCCTCCAACTGACTGCCTGACTGCTCGATCCTCGACTGACTGATCCGTTCCTCCCTCCTTCTCGTGGTTTTGTAGGCTCCATCGCCATATTCAACTTGCACCGTCCCTGCACGTGGCCGGGGTGCTTGCCGCGTCCCCCCTGAGTCGTAAAACATGTGGCCGCTGATCCTGTGGTCCGCAGTCGGCCTGGCGTCGCCCCTTGATTCTGGCCTGGAAGTTTATTGTTCCATTCTGCACGTGCGGGAACTCTTGGGTGGCCTCTTTGGTTCGGCGCACTTATGCCTCCGGATATTGTGTCGTTATTCTCCCCAGCACGCCCGCTAAAAGCTCTCAATGTTTATGGTGGAAACTAGCCCGGGACAGACTCAGCTGCTGATGTGGGCTCAGCGTCCCTTGGCAGCTGCGGAATGCAGCTGCATCCGCTTTCCTCTGCATGTGGTCGTTCTACCGGGCCGTCCTGGCGCCATTCTCCTCATCACGTCCGCAAAACCCTTAATCCTTATTGCGGTCGTCAACTTGCGAGCTTCGCCAGAGCGTGTGTTCTAACGTAAAATATTAGGGACGCAGAATGCGTCTATGTAAACTGTTAAAAATATCAGTATATTCGAAAATTGTTATGGACATGTAAAATTAGTAAATGCAAACGCCATTCGTAATGACGAAAATCGGAAACCATCTCCGTGCATACAAATTACGGAGCATCTCCGTACTTCCTATGGCTTCAGGTTTAAGAAACTATTAATGCCCGAGGTCACACGAAGCATTCTTCGCCGTTCCAGAAAAGTATCGTTCTTGCGATAGTTAGGATACTCTCGCTACTTAAATGATATTTCTTGAAGTTAAAAACTTTAACACAAGCCAACTATAACCATTAGTAAAACTTCAGACACTCAACATAACATTAATAGGAAATTAAAGAGTTATGAACATTACGTAAATGCAAAAAATATGTTTGTACTTACAACAAGAGCGGTAGGCAAACGGCAAGAATATAGTTTTTATTCGTGTTGATAAACTGGTTCACCAAAAAAATAATTAAAAATTTTAAATTTATTTTTTACTCGGTTTAATGCCCGCATAACGAAAACGACAGTTTTTTCACCCGTAATCCCTCGGTATAAACTGGGAATGCTGAAAAACTATCAAATTTACAGAAAGGTCCCCTTAATTCACATAAATGTATGTTAAATTTATGTAAAGTCCGTTATTGATAAAAACATAATTTCCGCAAATTTAAGAAGACGTCTGAAAATGTTTTTACCATAATATTTCCGAAATGTCTTAACAGAGTACGTAAGCCTATTTGGCGGGATGGATTCTTGTCTTACCACGCACGAAGCAGCTTCAAGCAATGCGGATGATTCCAAATTATTTTATACTAGCGAAACGGCCCGTCTTCACCCGGTACCGATTTAGTTTTTACAGCGATACTTTGAAAGACCAAAATGGTTACTGTGGGTCATTCTTAAAAGATAATATTGTCGACTTTTCTATAGACCTTTTTGAGAGCTACAATTCTGTAGTACATTAATTTGATGCATATTTTATGGTTTAATCAGCACAAGCCATGTAAGGGCCCTAGAAGCTGTTTTTACGACTTGATTACAAACGGTTCGACATTTCTATACTATACTTACATTAAATATATATGAATTATATACCAAAACCTTCTTCAAATAATTTTCTAAATGACGTTGAAAACCACATTAAAATTGATCAAGTAGTTTAGGAGTACTAGGCGAATACACAGACTGACGCGGATAAGCAACTTTGTTTTATACTATTTAGAGATGTTTAAATGTAATTGTAAAGACAGTTCTTTGTCGGTTTGCTGCCTAGGCGCTACCCATTCGTACCACAAGGACACGAACAAACTGCTCCAGGCACGCTGCTTTTAAAACTCAATGGTGAAGGGAGCAGAAAGTCGTTAGCACCATATCTGCACATGCATCGAATGCCTTATCGTTTCTAAACGCAAGGTACTCAGTTGTCACGAATCTCGCAGTTTTACAGCGTGTAATCATGGAGTTCCGAGTGACAATGTTTTAATTCACGGTATAAAATTAAAATTGAAAGTATTCTTAATATTTTAGTAAGAATTTCATTGCTTAAGATTGATAAAGTTTTATTCTGAAAATGCCCTTTTCAACCTTTATATTCTGAAAAATTACACTATAGAGAACATTAGCGAAACTCACGCTTATACAGAGTACTTGGGGCTGTGTAAATAAACTAAAAAATAATTTAGTCATATAACATATAATTACATTGAATTACGTGTTGTTTATAGGTAAGCTATACCATACACACATATGCCTCTAACATTCTAAAAATACGAAAAAACCAAAGCCAACAACAGATTGATTAAAAATTTTGCAATAAAAATAAAAAGAAGAATTTCGTACATCTATGCGCACCTCTTCGTGCCATAGGTATAGTCATAATAAATATACACCAACTTTTTAAGTCGAGATGCTGAGGTCCGGCCGGTTTCTGAGAAATCCAGATGAGGAAGGAACCCCAATCTCACGAGCCTTCTGGAATGTTCCAGAAGAACTTCGGTGCCATTTCCACTACGACGGCGGATGTAATCGCCTTAAGTGGGCGGCATCGCGGATAGCGGTGTAGAAATACCCATTTGCCGGCACTGTTGCCAACCTGTCGTCGCGCCGCAAACTACCCCCTCCCCGAGTCACCATATCTCCTTACGACCTACTTCACCGTCCACGTCTCGTTTACATAACTAACCAACCTGGCAGGGGCGCAAGTTTTCTCAACTCCCGTATAGCCCTTCCAACTCCTCGCCCTTCACAGCACACCCCCAGAGCCACTCTGAATCAACAGTTTGGAGAAGCAATCAGTGGCGCCACCTTATGCAAGTCGCCCACGCCAAACTTAACCAGAACAACATAACCGAACATTTCCCCTTACTAGCTAGATACATTGCTCGCCGCTGAACAGCGTGAAATAACTCCCAGCAGCCAACTGCCTCCCCCTCCCCCCTTATCAACTTCAAAGCAGGTCTGCTTTCAACTTTTGACTTTTAATGTGTAATGCAAACCTCACATTTATTTCTAAAAATACGAGTGCATGACTAAAGATTAACATTTCAGCAAATCCTTGCATTTTTAATTAATTATTTTAACATATATATTACTTAGCTCCGGTGCACAAATTCCCCCAAATAGTTACAAATTTTTTGTATATATTATTATAAGAATGAAAATAGGTGNCTTAGCTCCGGTGCACAAATTCCCCCAAATAGTTACAAATTTTTTGTATATATTATTATAAGAATGAAAATAGGTGTTTAAAAATATGCGACTAAAATTTATTGTCCAATGGGGGACAATTAGCATGCATTCGGGTTGAAACATACTATCACACACTTGCTTCTGTCTATAATAAAAATATATTTATTTTTTTATGTTGTTAACAGTTCCTACAACAACTCTACCACTGTATACATTTTTATATTAACAACTGACGAAAAGATACAAATCATCTGAAAGAAACTTTTAAGCACGTCCTTAAAAAAGCTATGTCTTTACCGTAAAGATCCTACAGCTGAAAGTAACGNCTTAGCTCCGGTGCACAAATTCCCCCAAATAGTTACAAATTTTTTGTATATATTATTATAAGAATGAAAATAGGTTTTTAAAAATATGCGACTAAAATTTATTGTCCAATGGGGGACAATTAGCATGCATTCGGGTTGAAACATACTATCACACACTTGCTTCTGTCTATAATAAAAATATATTTATTTTTTTATGTTGTTAACAGTTCCTACAACAACTCTATCACTGTATACATTTTTATATTAACAACTGACGAAAAGATACAAATTATCTGAAAGAAACTTTTAAGCACGTCCTTAAAAAAGCTATGTCTTTACCGTAAAGATCCTACAGCTGAAAGTAACGNATCTGAAAGAAACTTTTAAGCACGTCCTTAAAAAAGCTATGTCTTTACCGTAAAGATCCTACAGCTGAAAGTAACGTATATAACTAAACATCCTACTATAATATATGCAGTTTAACCAATTAAAATTTTCCATATCTTCAAATTTATTATGAAATACGCAATTTTATTTTAACTGCCGTTTAATAGAAAAAAATAATAAAATAAATTTTAAACATGAAAAATAAATTTGCTTCAGAAAACAAAATACTTGTTCAATGAATGACTCTCAAAATTATATGATTATAAATCGGTTGTTGTTAATTGGATTATTAAGAATTTACCTCTTTAACAACATACACATTTTAGTAGTTTACACTGCTCTGTCGTGTTCACCAAGTCCGCGTTGAAATAAAACATTCATTAAGTTCAGTAAGTTTTTATTTTTAATGCCTGTATGGAGTCAAATTTTCTAGAAACTAGCAATTATTTATACCAATGAGTATTAAGAAAGATGGCATTCAGCGCCACCTGGCAACCTAGCGGGGAACCAGGGTGCCATGGAGGCCATCTTGGATGATGTCACGAGGAACCTCTTGCTCGGTCATTCCTTGCCGACATCGGCCATGTTCGCTTTCCCCCTCGCTTTAGCATTCCTGGCTAATGATGGCCATCTTGTATGTCCCCACTTCACGCTCTAGCATTACATTTAGAGATTTTCTCATATTCTTCCTAGTCTCTTTTCACCTGGCATCCTGGTGGAGACGAGTCTCATGCTATGTTATTCCACATTGGTTTTCTCATATTCCCTCTGATATATTTTCACGTGGCATCCTGGCATGAACGAGTCTCATGCTCTATCATTCCACTTTGGTTTTCTAAATTTTTTTCTAGGCTCCTTTCACCTGACATCCTGGTGGAGACGAGTATCATGCTTTGTCCTTCCACCTTGGTTTTCTCATATTCCATCTGGTATACTTTCATATGATGTCATGGTGGGGACGAGCCTTATGCTCTTTCATGNCCTTGGTTTTCTCATATTCCATCTGGTATACTTTCATATGATGTCATGGTGGGGACGAGCCTTATGCTCTTTCATGCCAAGTGCGCGACACGGAGCGAAGCCTGACAACACATGCTAGCCTAGAGAAGCACCGCGCACATACACAAAGTATGTCCTACGGCCACATATAAGCAAAGTTGAAAGTAATTTCCAAACTATTAAAGATACANGCGCACATACACAAAGTATGTCCTACGGCCACATATAAGCAAAGTTGAAAGTAATTTCCAAACTATTAAAGATACATCCACCAAACTCATTACATAGATACCACCCTCGACAACGAAAAGGCCCGCAAGGTTAAGTACGCCCTATGTGCACGTTTAAGCATAGTTAGCTATAATTTTCGAAACATTTAACATATAGTCACCAAATTCATAACATAGGCATTACCCCCGACAACGAAAAGGGGAGCTGGGTCAAGTATACCCATAAGCCTACTCAGAAGCATAGTTAAATGTAATTTCCGAACCCTTAAAAATAGTCAACAAATTCATAACATAGGCATCACCCCATGACAACGAAAAGGAATTCTGGGTCAAGTATGTCCTAAGCCCAGTTATAAGAATAGTTGACAGTAATTTCCGAACCGTTTAAGGCATAGTCAACAAAATCATAACATAGATATCACCCTCAACAATGAAAGGGACTCTAGGGTCAAGTATGTCCTAAGTGCACTTATAAGCATAGTTAACTGTAAATTCTGAACCATTTTGGGTACAACCTCCAAATTAGAAACATAGGAATATCACCCCCCCTTCCCCCGCCCTTTGAGCCGATGACGAAAAGGGCCCAGGGTAAAGTATGCCCTAAGTGCACTTATGTAAAAACTTGGCTGTAATTTCCGAACCGTGTAAGGTACTTCCACCAAACACATAACATAGGCATCACCCTTGATGCTGAATATAATGGTAGAGACAATTAGGCCTTAAATCTTCGTAAAGCTTATTNACATAGGCATCACCCTTGATGCTGAATATAATGGTAGAGACAATTAGGCCTTAAATCTTCGTAAAGCTTATTCGGATGTAATTTCCGAACCATTTCAGATGGAGCCACCAAATTCATAAATTAGTCATCGCCCCCCAAAGATGAACCGGGCAGCAGAGTCAAGCACCCCTTTCCCCCACTTATAAGCATAGTTGCCCACCATTTCCCACCCACTGTAGCTATGGGCATATCATAAACATATCCCCTCACGAACAACAGGGTGGTGGGGCCAAGTATATTTTAAGATGTCTTATAAGCATAGTCGAGCAACATTTCCCATCCACCGAAGATATAGTCGTCACATTCATTACATATACATCGCCGCCGACAACGAATTGGATAGTATTGTGTCAAGAACGCACTAAGACATCATATGAAAATAGTGGGCTACCATTTATCCCCCACCATATTCAACAAATTCATAACATAGACATCACATCCGACGATGAAAAGAACCGCAGGGTCAAGTTCACATTAGGCCTTCGTATAAGAATAGTTGGCTACCATTTCCCACCTGCAGAAATTATAGTCACAAAATTCATATTATAGGCATAATCTCCTATGACAAACATGGTGGTTGGGAGAAGTAGACCTTAGGCCCTCTTATAAATATATTTTCCTGACGTTTCTGAACCACCGATGCTACGACCACCAAATTCATATCACTGTCATTACTTCCGACTGCAATAAAGGAGATAAGGACATATAGGCCTTAACACCTGTTACAGGCACAGTTGGTCAGCATTTCCAAACCATTGAATTTCGGAAACGTATAACAACCATCCACACATTAAAAAAAATAAAGTTACGTACACATACAAGTGCGGCATAAAGTTACCATTGAATGTACGAGTGTAGAGTATGAAATAGCACACACATACCCATCGACCTTCACTAACTGGACAATCGCCCGCCTACACCCTTGTCGTCTGCTATCGCCGATTTTCACCAACTAGGATCCCCCTTAGCGACAGCTACCCTCCCTTCATCCACCATCGTCAAGGTTGTACATATATATATAAAGGTGACTAAATATAGGTAAATAAACGCTAGCATGTGTAATATATGATAAACTGCTGTGTGCGAAAAAAAATCACGATATATACAAATCTACAGTGTGAATGATGTACATAGTCGTGGGTAATGGTAAAATATGTATATAGTAATATAAACAAACACCATCAACAAAACACTATTACCAGTGGTCCGTGTATTCAATAGCCATAGTAACACATAACAACCAGTCATATACTAAAAAATAAAGCTGTATACAATTATACAGATAACAAACATATGTAACTCCAGGTTATACTAAAACACGTAAAGGTAATATGAATAAACACAGTCAGCCTAATGCAAGGGTCGGGGAAACCTACCGTAAAAGATATGAGACTATCCTTTACATGAAAAATCACTCAAGTACAAACAATAAAGGAGTAGCATATATGAAAGTACACCAAGATCATTATGCCATAAAGAGTCACAATATATATAAAATACCCGATGCAGACACAATCCATAATAGTGATATCACTGTTGATATCACACCAAGAAGTTCTGTAATAGCTAGAATGAACGCCGACAGGAGAAAGAACGAACGATCACACCGGCCAATCACAAAAATTATTACAATGCATCAAGTGCTATACACATTACGTGACATGTAAAGATTATGTTCCTTTGCTAGCCACAAAACAAAGTACATTTTAAACCTTTAGTCATGCAAGAGATATGTCTGCTGCATGCTGATGCAAACATATATAAAAACAAAATTTTAAAGAAAATATTTCTGAGCATTTACCAACCAGCGCAATTACATATTACACAAGCGTCGGGTGCTTTCCACTATGTGTTAAACGATGATAGACAAAACAAAATCGTCCTGCTCAGTACAACAGAATAGCAAATGACTTCATTAACGTACAGAATGAAACGAAACCATCGCATTCAGAGTACAGCTAACACTCACAACACTAGCAGCGGAACACATCCAACCCGGCAGATGTCGCACGATAAACTAAGGTAGCCCAGGCGGTCGACTGGCAGCGCAGGCACCATGCAGCTCTCGACAAGTGGAACGGATGGCACAGAACACTAACCGATAGAGGGATGTGTCATGCTCCAGGGTGGCAGACCAACCGAGTCACGTATGCACTTCCCTTTAAGAGAGTAATTCAGTTATACAGTACAGGGTAACAATTTATCGTTTTATAAATACTATATATATATATATTTATATATGTACTTATTTGAATGCATACCATTTATAGTACCAGAACTGTAAACACGTACGAAACAACATACATTTAAATAATTGGTCGCGCAAGAGAGACGACATTGCTATGTGCTGTGGCAAACATTTAAAAATAATAATTATATAAATAAATGGTTATACACATTTACCAGCAAATGCATATTGCGCGACCATATAATGCTGTACGTTATGTTAGACAAAAAAAATATCCATTGTGAAAAGCTGGAACGATAAGGACATCACTGCTACACACCAATACAAACTGACATAAAAATTTAATGTAAAGGTAAATAGTTATAAGCCCTTGCCAACCATCGCAATCACTTATCATACATGCATGTCATTTTATGAGAGGAATTAAGTTATACAGTACAAGGTAACAATTTATTTCGTTTAAATACACGGAGCTGTAAATATAATCATGTCTGGTAAAAATATTGCTTCCAATAATCTGGTGTTGGTAGAGAATATCTCTTATGTCCACCCTACTCACTTTTAGGTCTATAAAAATAAGTTCGTACCACCACACATAGCTCAGAACTTCTTTCTCTCGTCGAGAGGACATAGTGAAAATTATAGGATGTTGTTATAGTGGCCAGAGAAATGTATCAGCTATCATGGCATATGGAAAGATTAAATCACCTGCAGCACTCGACCAACGTTCCGAGCTTGCATACATATCTAAATAATTCCTTCTCGCATATGCACGACACGAAATACAATCAGTCTACCAACAACTACCCGTCGAAGAGATTCATAGCTGTCTCCCATGCCTAAAATGTTTTCAATGCAATGATACCAATACACACACACCACATTCCNCGAAGAGATTCATAGCTGTCTCCCATGCCTAAAATGTTTTCAATGCAATGATACCAATACACACACACCACATTCCAGGATCTGGTGTAAGATACATCGTGAGGGAACAGCAGCAGCAAAAGAAAAACAAATCACCTGCAACACTGAAAGATGAACGAGTGTAAAGATGTTGAGAGGTTAAATTGACAACTTCGCAGGCTAGAGTGTGTTTGACCTGATAAGGTAACATTTTTCAATCCACCAACCATCTGACTTTTGCACCACACTGCCAGCAGTGTTCTACAAATGCATCATGGGACAAGCAATGTAAACTAACATGCAGTGTGAACCGTAAACAAGCGAGCTTCATGTAAAAGCGGATATAATTTCACTGGCCAGTGTGATGGTTCAAAGCAGATTGTTACAACTACATTAATTTAGTGCGTCCGTGTACTCAGCTTCAATATGAAGATGGAATCAATGGTTGAAGACTTACCATCTGTAACACCATCATCATCGACAAAAGCAAGGGTCCCTGAAGAGTTGCTTCAGCATTACGGTATCTATGTTACTATTGTGGAAAAACTTTTAGTAAGAGTTGTAATGAGCACCAACATGAAAGTGGCCGGCCATTGCGTGTTCAGCCCAGCATGCAGGTGCNACTTTTAGTAAGAGTTGTAATGAGCACCAACATGAAAGTGGCCGGCCATTGCGTGTTCAGCCCAGCATGCAGGTGCTCCACTGTGATAACTGTGATTCTGTGTTAACCCACAGTGATAATCTGTATAGAAGGGCAGAGAAAATGTTTTTCGTTCATCGGCAGGCGAGTGCAAGTATTGCGGCAAGGCATTTGCACCAGTGCCAAATGTCATGAAGATAGTAACTGTAATTTTGCCATCGACTACAAGACTTAGCCATGTGATAATTTCTGTGTGGTATATGTGGATAAGTGTGTCTTGAATTCTCACAGCAGGAATAGGAATAGTTCTGCAAAAACTGTCGCCATAAATGTTTTGCTCGAATGAAGAATAAGTTGAGCATGTATAAAATATTATTATGATTTCATATTAGGTCAAGTCTGTAAAATAAAGATAAAGCTTTTGCCTCCATCACTAAGCAAAAAGTTACCAGATTTTTCTAAGTTTGAAAACATAATTAATAAATTTGTATAGTGTCAAGTCTCGAACTCAGGTCCCTACCGATGGCTGATTGAGGAATACACACAGATGCTCTCGCCATGTTTTTTTCTCCAGTCGACTGCTAGAGTGAACGACGATCGTCTGCTAGATTCGCAGTGGGCTTCAGCCATCTTTGTTTCCCCTGTCACCTGTCAGGGGATGCCAACGTCATTTGCGTTACCGATAACAGCCGCTAGGAGCACCGGTGTCGACACACGTGGGAATTCTGACCTACAGCATGCAGAACACACACCCATACATGCAGTACTCGGTGCAAGTAGCTCAAAAAATGCCAGATTCATAAGGTTTCGATCCAAGCGGTAATGAGGGCTGCAGCTCGACAGTTCCGATATCACGGGGGACTGCAGCGGTATGGTTTGACTGTGAGGGCTAAAGGTCACAATAAACACTGTCAGCCTAACCATGAGTTAGGGCGAACATCCTGCATCATATAAAACCGTCCCATGCATGAAAAAATTAAGTCACATAATAATAAATAATTAAGTCTCAACATAGACGTAAGTGTGCTGCGAGCACGATGTCGTATCGAACCTCTACTATAAAAAAATAGTGCTTGATCGTTCCACAGTCCATAATAACGATATTAGTGTTGCTATTGCGGCGAGATCATTAGTAAAAAGCTGCAACCCCCTTCAACGGGAAAAAGAGCTTATGTTAACAAGGACCAAACTAAAAAAAAATATTCTACCATATAACATTTTCAGTACATTATTTACCTCGGTGACAATTTGAAGACCCATTAAAAGACTTGTAAAATATGTGTTTCTTTGCTTGTCACTAAACATCATGCATTTAAACCAGTGTACAGCCAAAAGACGACAACACTGCTACATAACAATAATTCGATATAAAAAAATGCAAATAATGCCAAGAATCTCTTCGTCCTGTCAAAGATAGACAGGTAGGTGTTTGTAGACAGATTTTTATTTCGTGTTGTGCATATGCGAGAAGAAATTCTTTAGACAGGTATGGAAGATCGGTATCTTTGCCGAGAGCTTGAAGTGTTTTAATCTTTCCATATGCCTTGATAGATGAAACAATTTTATGACCACTAGAACAGCAACACACCATTTTCACTATGTCCTCTCGACGAGAGAAAGAAGCTCTGAACGATGTGTGGTGGTACGAACTTATATTTTATAGACCTAAAAGTGAGTAGGGTGGACAGAAGCGATATTCTCTACCAAGACCAGATTATTGGAAGCAATATTTTTAAGAGACATTCTTATATTTAGAGCTCGATATATTCAAACGAAATAAATTGTTACATTGTACTGTATAACTGAATTCCCCTCATAAAGGGACGTGCATATGTGACTCGGTTGGTCAGCCACCCTGGAGCCTGACTCATCTCTCTATCGGTTAGTGTTATGTGCCATCCGTTCCACTTGTCGAGACCTGCGCAGTGTCCAAACTTCTGGTCGACCGCCTGGGCTACATTACAGATTATCACGATCGTAGTTTATCGTGCGACATCTGCCGGGTTGGATGTGTTCCGCTGCTAGTGTTGTGAGTGTTAGCTGTACTCTGAATGCGATGGTTTCGTTTCATTCTGTTCGTTAAGGAAGTCATTTGCTATTCTGTTGTGCTGAGCAGGACGATTTTGTTTTGTCTATCATCGTTTAACTCACAGTGTACAGCACCCTACACATGTGTAATATGTAATTGCACTGGTTGGTAAGTGCTCATAAATATTTTTCTTTTAAATTTTGATTTTATATTTGTTTGCATTAGTGTGTAGCAGTGTTGATCTTAACGCACCTATGCTTCTCGGCTTCGCAAAAGTATTTTTTTTTCGATTAACGTGACATACAGCGATTGTTGCTCATGTATTAGTAAATGCTTGTAACCATTTTATTTTAATTTTTTTTTTTTTATATCTATTTGTATCAGCATGCAGCAGACTAAAGGTTTAAAATGTATGTTGTTTTGTGGCAAGAAAAGGAACACAANATATCTATTTGTATCAGCATGCAGCAGACTAAAGGTTTAAAATGTATGTTGTTTTGTGGCAAGAAAAGGAACACAATCTTTACAAGTCACGTAATGTGTATAGCACTTGATGCATTGTAGTAATTTTTGTGGTTGGCCGTTGTGATAATTCGTTCTTTCTAATGTCGCCATTTATTCTAGCTATTACTGAACTTGTTGGTGTGATAGCAACAGTGATATCACTATTATGAACTGTGGCTCCATCGGGTATTTTNTAGCTATTACTGAACTTGTTGGTGTGATAGCAACAGTGATATCACTATTATGAACTGTGGCTCCATCGGGTATTTTATATATTTTGTGACCCGTTATGCCATAGTGCTCTTGGTGTACTTTAATATATGCTAGGCCTTTATTGTTTATTATGTGACTGGTTTTTCAATTACGGGGCGGTATCGTATCTTTTACACTAGGTTTCCCTGACCCTAGTGTTACGTTCACGGTATTTATTTATATTAACACATTCATGTTTTAATGTAGTCTTCGACTACGTATGTCGTGTTATCGGAACAATTGTGTACTGCTTTATTTTTCAATATAAGACTGGTTTATTACAGGGTTACCAAGGTGAAAGGTGATTCGGGCCACAGGCCCTTGTATTGGATTGATGGTGTTGGTTTGTATTCGTATATATGTATTTTACCAATACCTTCGACTATGTACATCATGCACAGAGTGCATTTGTATATATCTTATTTTTGGACATGTAGTTGTTTGTCATATGTTTCCCACGATAGGGTATATTTATGTGTATTTTGAACACATTTTTATAAATATGTACAATATAGACGATGGTGGACGAAGGGAGGGTAGTTTACGCTGAGGGGGATACGAGTACACCTGCATTAGCAGACGACAAGGGCGATGGTAGGTGATTGTTGAGTGTGTGCAGGTCGATGCATTTGTGTGTGCTACTTCAGACCCTTCACTCTTACATGCAAACGGTAATCTTGCGATGGCCTTGTATGTATAAATTGTTTTTATTCTTTACATGTGTGGATGGTTATTACACATTCCCAAAATTCAAAGGTTTGGAAATGCTGACCAACTATGCTTGTAACAGGGTTTCAGGCCTACTTGTCCCTATCTCCTTGATTGCAGTCGGAAGTAATTAACTGTGATAAGAATTTGATGGTCTTAGCTTCGGAGGTTGGGAAACTTCGGGCAACTAAGAATATAAGAGGACTTAAGATGCCCTTGTCACTAAAACATTGTTTGTCATTGAAGGTGATGCCTATGCTATGAATTTGTTGTCTATAACTTCTGTGGTAGGGAAATGGAAGCCAACTACTCTTATACAAAGGTCTCAGATGTACTTGACCCTACGGTCCTTTTCGCTGTCGGAAGTGATATCTATGTTATGATTTTTGGTGACTATAAACCTGGTGGGTGGGAAATGGTAGCCAACTATGCTTATACGATGGCTTAGGGCATACTTGACACTACAATACTTTTCGTTGTCGGCGGCAATGTCTATGTTATGAATTTGACGACTATAGCTTTGGTGTATGGGAAATGTCGATCGACTATACTAACAAGATGCCTAAACATTTTTGTGACCCTACTACGCTGTTGTTCATCAGAGGAGATTTTTATGATATGAATTTTATGCCTATAGCTTCGGTGGTTGGGAAATAGTGGGCAACTATGCTTATAAGTGGGCTTAAAGGGTGCTTGACCCGGCAGCCCTGTTCATCGTCGGGGGCGATGACTATGTTATGACTTTGGTGACTACAAATTAAATGTTTCGGGAAATAACATCCATTTACACTTATAAGAGTGCTTAAGGCATACTTGTCCTGTGGTACTTTTCGTCATCAGGGGGCGATGCCTATGTTATGATTTTGGTGACTACATCTTAAACGGTTACGAAATTACATTCAACTATGCTTATGTATAATTGGGCTAAGGACATACTTAACCCTGTGGTAGTTTTAGTTGTCTGGGTTTTGATGTATATGTTATGAATTTGGTGACTATCTTAAACGATTAGGATATTATAGCCAACCATATTTATAAGTGTGCTTAGAGCGTACTTGACCCTACTGCTATTTTTGTTGTCGGGGATGATAACTATGTCATGAATTTGGTGGCTGTATCTTAATCGGTTCGGAAATTACATCTAACTATCTATACAAGTGGGCTTATAACGTACTCGATACGTGCGCACGGTGCGACTCTAGGCTAGGGTGCGTGGACAGACTTTGTTTGCTCTATGTCGCGCAGATGGAACGACAGATCATGAGACTCGTCATTGCCAGGACATCACATGAAATGAGACCAGAAGAAATATTATAAATCCAAGGTGGAATGACAGAGCATGACACTCGTCCCCACCAGGACACCAGGTGAAGGAGACGAGAAGGAATATGAGAAAACCCCTCTGACGGATAGAACATGGGAGGCGGGAGAGACTGGGAGGACTCTGAAAAAACCGCATATTATGCAAGAGCATGATGTGGGGACATCCATGTTAGCCGCCATTGGCCAGGAATGATAGAGCAGGAGGGGAAGTTTAACACAGCCGACGTCGGCAAGGAATGACACAGCAGGAGGTTGCCTCGTGATGTCATCAAAGATGGCCGCCGTGGTGCCCCAGCTCCCCGTAAGGACGTCATGTGGCGCTGAATGCCCTATTTATAACTACTCCGATGTGAAATGTACAAGTTAAGCAAGCTCTTCTGATAATTTGTTATGGGGATGGCTTGATAAGTACGTCTCACGGGGAGGATGTACAAGTATCTCACGAAGGATCACTAAGGTTCCTGAATTATTAGTTTCTTGCATGTTAGACTAATGCACGCTTTCCACGTGTATACGCACTGATCATGATGCTGCGGGTTTCTACAGTAGAGGTCCTCAAGTATCGTAGCTACTATTGACATAACTTTCGACTTGGTCCCACGAGTAAATTCATTCTGTGAGTCTGATGTATGGGGTTAAAGATGTTTCCTCGGGTCGGAATTCAGAGGCATGTGATAGAGTTTATGGTATAAGTATGCAACACGCGAGAGGATAGTTCAGAAAGTTCTCGAGCGGAAGAATTGTGTTAACGATGAATTGCGAAGCGGTAGACCAGTTGCCGCAATCAATATCGTTAATACAGCAAGGACTGATGAACTGATTCTTGTAACGTAAGCAAGTCTCACAACAAAAGAGCTGTAAAATTTGCGACTTTAATTACCTTTAGCATAACCTTTACTTCTCTTTATATAACCGATCAGACATAGTTTGCAGTAGGGGACAGCGTTTTCACAATAGTTGGAAGTAAACTATTGAATATTCAAAACACTGTGTGTATTTAGTATTGTCTAAGTAGGATCTCAACCATGATTCCAACTCAAAACCAATATTTATTAATCACATATGAAATCAAAAATACAAAACAACGGAAAATTTAAATCATTCCATTTAAAAACATAAGCGAAAATAAATGGTTTTGTATGAATGTAATAACAAACAAAGTTACAGTTATGTAAACGTACTTTCTACAAACATGAAAAATATATATGTGTACCTATGTTTTTAAACTGTTGTGAAATATGGAAATAGTTTGAATTATGTGTGAATATATTTCTAAAATATTAATCACGTTTACAAATTACATATNTTGTGAAATATGGAAATAGTTTGAATTATGTGTGAATATATTTCTAAAATATTAATCACGTTTACAAATTGCATATTTATTAATAATGCAGCTCGGAATGAGAATTGTATATGATTCAAATTACAAAATATATTATCTTAAATATATTATGTATGTACGTAGAACTACACCAATATGTACACCTCTCTACAAACAACTACTGCAGTCTTCCATGTCACCAGGTGGTCCAGTATTGTTTTCTGATGAAGCACCTCTTGAGAGTTGTTGGTTAAACACGTTATAAACACTCGGTATCAAATTTTGACGACAAAACTGTAGCAAATCTTNCCTCTTGAGAGTTGTTGGTTAAACACGTTATAAACACTCGGTATCAAATTTTGACGACAAAACTGTAGCAAATCTCTCTTTTTCGTCTCAAATATACCAAGCCTTTCCCGCTGACATTGAAAAGGCGCTTTGTTTCGTCGCCCTACTACATTCTTTCTTATAAGTGGCACGATTTGTGTAAGTGCGTGTGTGCGTGTGTGCTAGCTTTTAAGCAGCAAAATATTTTATTTTTATAACTATTATAAATATTTATAGTGTTCAGAATGCAGAATGTCGTGTATATCAACACTATTAGAAAATTGCTTTTGAAGAAAATGAAGAGCCTACCTGATCAAGGGGGTTTATTCTAAGTTAATAGTTTCGTTTCCTGTACACACACGTATTTGTTTCTACTCGAACTTCTATATTCTAACGAAAGGAGCTATTCTAAGCGCATTGTAGTGTTCGTTTGACGTCACAATGTTCTATAAGAAACTCGAAACGATACTGAAGACCTTCGGGCTTCCGTTATTGATATTTATTATGAAATCTTGGCGGTCATGTGTTACAGGTTGTTATGTGTGGTTGTTAAAGAAAATAGTCGAAGTATTGTGCCTTCATGAATAACAAAATAATAAAAATATATTTAAAACATTATTTTAAAAGTATTAATATAACTTTTGGTTCAATTTGTAAGCATCAGTGTACGATAGTTATTGTGAGGGTATTTAATGTTTAATTACAGTTGTTTATAATGAAATACGATAAAATTACCACAGATTTATTCAAAATTTACTTTGAAAACTGTAGTTTATAAATTTACCAATAGGTAACGCTAAAGTAAAAATAACTCTTGGGAGTTTACAACAAACTTACTTCTTCTTGAAAATAATTTAGTGAAAATTAATATCATATTGTAATTAATACAATCGACTAGAAACATGACAGTGTCTATAGTTTGTTGATCATCGTTTATTTTATAATCTTTGTATTAAAAATATCAAACGAAAAAGTGATTTAGTAAATATCTTGCAACCAAACACCAAAACGGCAATTGAGAAATATCTTCGTGCATGTGACAAACAAAGTTCTATCTGCTCTCTCTTATCGGCGTACATGCGAGACTATTTTAACGAAGTGCATACGAAATTATGTATAATACATCACACATCCAGCCAAGTTAGAAAATAGTACGATGTCCACAGCAAATTTGACAAATTTGGCGAACGAAATATGCATTTTCCTTTAATATATAGTTTTTTTAATACTAATATTTAAAACACGCCAAACGCAAACAACACTTTATATTTTTAATATTTTCAGGAAGCTTAATTATTCATAATTTTAAAAACAAACTCTCGTAATACAGTTAAACCTCATGTGCATAGTGTTGCCATCTTGAATTCGCTAGTTAAAACCCGAACATAACCGATGGCCAGGGGGGCTGTAACGAAATATGACTTAGAATACGAAATTGCTTTTCTCGAATATTTTATTCGTTACGATAGCTTTCGCAACTTAAATACGAACAATTATGGAATAACTTAGAATAAGCTCCCAGAGCTGCTGCTATCATCGCCATCTGTACATGATATACTTGTGGAAAACCTAGAAACCACATCAATATCGTCATCATCGAAGCTCAGTCGTAAATNCCATCTGTACATGATATACTTGTGGAAAACCTAGAAACCACATCAATATCGTCATCATCGAAGCTCAGTCGTAAATCTCTGTAGAAAAAAGTGTAAGACTATCATTTATATAACATAACTTAAATATGTTTTTAACAAACCTTCATTGAGATCAACAGGTTCCTCTTGTGAAAATCCCCATTACAATTTATCCTTGTTCGAGAAACATTTAGGCTTCGAAACAAGAGTGATATATAGGCTATAACACGAAAACTGATCCACAGTACTAAAAACTAGTGTGTGGACATACGTAAAAATACTGTCATTTTCCGGTAAGGAGTTTTGAAGTAAACGTGACGAAAAAATTATAGTCGTTGGAACCACTGAATCATTCACAATTGCATCACACTTACGTGATCGGAAAGGCTGCTTGTCTCAACCTTCACATAAATTCAGATCGACNAATCATTCACAATTGCATCACACTTACGTGATCGGAAAGGCTGCTTGTCTCAACCTTCACATAAATTCAGATCGACAACTTCTCGTTCTACCACTCACTCGTAAATTGTATGAGACGGAATACGGTAATACTTGTTAACACCACAGTGAAAACAACCACAATGAAATTAATTGTATTTCCGGACCTGTGCATGCTGAGACGGGGCTAAGTAAGTTCAATGCGAGTTGAGAGCGTCGTAGCTCTCATTGCATATACATCCGCCGGTTGGAACAATGTTGTCGTGGTTTCCGGCAACACGCCTGCCTCAGTGCAGTACTGGTAAGAGTATTCGCTAGCGTCTCTCTGTGACAGACCACTTGTGTACATGCAACTGGTCCAATCTGTCACGTTGGACACCTCTACTCGCGTTTAACAGTTACAATGTAGGTGGGCTAAAGTGCCGAATGTGGCACATTTGATACTTTGCAGTGCACGGGGTATTAACGAAGTGCATACGAAATTATGTATAATACATCACACATCCAGCCAAGTTAGAAAATAGTACGATGTCCACACCAAATTTGACAAATTTGGCGAACGAAATATGCATTTTCCTTTAATATATAGTTTTTTTAATACTAATATTTAAAACACGCCAAACGCAAACAACACTTTATATTTTTAATATTTTCAGGCGGCTTAATTATTCATAATTTTAAAAACAAACTCTCGTAATACAGTTAAACCTCATGTGCATAGTGTTGCCATCTTGAATTCGCTAGTTAAAACCCGAACATAACCGATGGCTAGGGGGGCTGTAACGAAATATGACTTAGAATACGAAATTGCTTTTCTCGAATATTTTATTCGTTACGATAGCTTT
>NQII01003688.1:0-54980 GCA_002778355.1 Clitarchus hookeri
GAGCTTCCAATGTTTTTAAAATTTACTGAGCTTTAATTGGCGTCTTATTGTACTGAGCTTAATTTAAAAAAATTATGATAAATGTTTATTTTATTGCGGTGAGCTTGCAATGTTTTTAAATTTACTGAGCTTTAATTGTCATGCTATTGTACTNAATTTAAAAAAAATAGTATAAATGTTTATTTTATTGCGGTGAGCTTGCAATGTTTTAAATTACTGCGCTTTAATTATCATGCTATTGTACTGAGCTTAATTTTTTAAAAAATTGGTATAAATGTTTATTTTATTGTGCTGAGCTTGCAATGTNTACTGCGCTTTAATTGTCATGCTATTGTACTGAGCTTAATTTTTTACAAAATTGGTATAAATGTTTATTTTATTGTGCTGAGCTTACAATGTTTTAAATGCACTACACTTTTAATTGCCATGTTATTGTACTGAGCTTAATTTAAAAAAAATTGGTATAAATGTTTATTTTATTGCGGTGAGCTTACATTGTTTTTTTAATCAATGCTCTGTTTTAATTCACGTAACTACTTGTAAAATAAATTGATGTATGTCATGATTGCCGTGTATTGATGTAAAAAAATTCTATAATATATGTGTGTGTGTCATGAACTTCTCCGTGTTCTTATTTGTCTGTCGGACACAGCTCCCAAACACACACTACTGCAATGATACATCACATGAACTTCTCAGCAAAAACACGTGCCAGTATATTAAAGGCACACACTGCTACTATAATGATACATCACATAAACTTCTCAGTGAACACGTGGCAGTATATTAAAGACACACTACTGCAATGATACACCTTTTGTAAAGAGACGAAGTGCGCTTTAGCGTCTATAAAACAGTACACTGCCGCCAGCCGCCAGCCCTATGCGTGTGAATTCAGGTTTTCTCACGCTTCCACAAGCCAGCTGCCGCCTCCCAAGGGGGTGCAGCTGCCGCCCTAAAACACGCACCCTCGTTTTGAGAAAGGGTATAAATACCCCCTCCCTCCGCTCACACGCTCAATCGTGTCTGGACATCTGCGGTATACGAGTCTTGCTGCTCGCCAGAGTCCACGCGATTACAGCTGTACCTCCTGCAGAATAGCGCGTGTGCTGTGTGTACACCTGCGGAAGAGAGTATCGAGGCCGATACTCTAAGCAACTTTACGTCACTTTAAGAGGTAAGTAGCACGGTAGGTGAGTATGTGAGGACGTTCCGCGACTAGTACATTCATCTAGGGCTTTTTTTTCTGCGAGTACTTAATTCCGTGTGCGTCGAACCTGTTGTTTCAACTAGAACTTTTTTCTGCTAATTTTTTTGCATAGGTCACGTACATTCAATATAGTCTCTCTATCGTTTACATTCAGTTCGAGCCTCGCTGAACGTTGTGTTAAAGTATTAGATTTGTATTAACTGTGAATATTTTTTTTTTGCGAACTAACCCCTCCCGTCCCTTTTTCTCTCTGTTTCTCGTAGGGTACCGTCTGGGCCTGCCGCTAATATACACCAGGAGTGATAACTTATTATTATACTGCCATAATGGAGTCGTCATCATCATCATCGTTGTCTCCATCCGAAGTCGCTTTGATTACCCCACCTTCCTCTCCTGTTAATATACGCAGACCGGCACTGTAGTGCGGGTTTTGCGACCGGGTGTTTACGGTTCGCCGGAATGGTTTGAGGCATGAACGCAATTGCTTGCTTAATCCGTTCCGACAGTCAGCCTCGCATCTTTGCGATAGGTGTAGATGCCTCTTCGCACGCACAGATGAGCTTGCACGTCATCGTTTGTCATGTACAGAGCCGATCAAGCAGGCTGCTTCGCTCACCTGTACGCAATGTAAGGATGGCTTTGCATACTCTAGTCATGCACGTAGACATGAGCGTACTTGCTGGGCGAACCCTGCTGCTCCTTCAAGGGCATGCGGGACTTGCGGCCGGCAGTTCACCAGGGCAGATAGGTTTAGTGCACATATCGCAAAGTGTACTGGTGCTGCCACTTCAACCTCCCGGCCGGCGAAGCGGGCGCGAGTCACAGGCCCGCAGCCGTCACATAACGTTCCTGCGAGCGCAGGTAGCACTCCTCCCATTTTCACTGGGGCTGGCGGGAGCAATGCTTTTGGCTTCGTGGAGGTTGAGCGCGCATTTAGGGGTTTAATGAAAACCTACGTTGCTGAAAATACCTCGAGGCAAGCAATTGATATTTGCGACTACCTCGAGGTAATGAAACCTAACATCATTGGCCAATTACAGCAGGAAATCGAGACACAGGGGGCGGTCAAGTTTAATATATTTTTAGAGTGTGTATATGGGAAACCAGAACCGCACGAGGATGAGGAGGATCGCCGTGCTTTTAAAACAAAAAACGTGCCTATCTTTAACGTAGCCGACATAGAGGCGGCTGTGTCGGCTGCCATTGCAAAGATATGCGTTGAGGAGACTGACTTTATGGCGAAGGGTAGCGGCTGGACTCTCACGGCAGTGAAAAGAGTCCAGTTACGCGTAAACAAGCTCGACCCTCTTAGGGCCTCCTCGTATATCCCATTGCCTGTTGGTTTTGCGGCGAAAGGCGCAATTATTAACCCGCACAACATCAACGACCAACAGTGTTTCAAATGGGCTATACTGGCACGTTTTGTAGAGGGGAGGGATCGGCAGCGTGTAAACAAGCGATACACCGAGCTTGAAACACGTTTTGATTTTTCAACGATAGATTTTCCCACCCCTCTACGTCAAATACCGGCTTTTGAGAAGGCCAATCCGGGGGTTAGTATTAACATATACACACTAGAGAAGAATACGAAAATCGCGCCAATACGGGTGACAGATGTAGAACTGGCCCAACATTTTGACCTGCTGCTTCTCACCACAGCGGAGGAGGGGGAGGAGGACCAGAACTCGCATTATTGCTATATTAAGAACTTTTCGAGGCTGGTTCGATCCCAGGTGACGTCAAACCATTCACATTTAGAGATCTGTAAACGCTGCTTTAAAACATATGCAGATATTCCACGTGTTAGTGGGTTGACAGCTGCCGAAACTCTGGCTGAGCATAGGAGGTACTGCAATTCCCATACTGCTGTTCGTGCAGACATGCCACAGCCGGACGGGGGCGGCAGGCCACCTGTGCTCAAATTCAAAAATTACCAGAATGGCGACAAGGTGCCTATTGTAGTGTATGCGGACTTCGAGGCCATGCTTGTGCCTGTACAAACATGCCAGCCGAACCCTGACGCATCCTACACATATAGGTACCAAAAACATGAGCCCTATTCATATGGCATATACGTTCAGGTAGATAATTCGATTATCCCCGCCTATAAGACAACCAGCCTACCCTCGCGTGTAACTGTTTACACGGGCGAAGGTGCGTCGGAACACTTTATGGAAGAGGTGGTTAGGATAGGACACCTGGTTAAAGATATATATAGCCAGTCTGAACCGATGCGCCCACTAACGCATGTGGAACAGGCTGACTATGCTTTAGCCACTACCTGCTGCCACTGTTCTGGCATGTTCACCGACAAAAATCATAAGGTGCATGACCATGACCATTTTACTGGTAGTTTTATTGGGGCGTCGTGTAATAACTGCAACAAGCTTCGTCGCCGACCCCAGAGACTGCCGATACTCTTCCATAACCTGACGTATGATGCCAATTTCATAATTAAGCAGCTAGGATATGATACCCAGGAAATATTTATTATTCCGCATAGCGAAGAGAAACTCATCACCTTCAGTAAGAGTTTGGGCGACAAGTTCACTATACAGTTTATTGACACGTATAGGTTCATGTCTGCCAGTCTGGCAACTCTCGCTAAGAATCTGCCGTTCGGTGAATTCCACACAACGTCACGTTTCTTCACGGTAGAGCGCGAGCTACAGCTGGTAACCCGGAAAGGTGTCTTCCCCTACGACTATGTTAGCTCGTGGGAGAAGCTCACCGAACCGCAATTACCGGCTATAGAGTCATTCTACAATAGGCTTACTGGAGGGAATGTCAGTGCCGAGGACTACCAGCACGCACAAACCGTCTGGTCTGTGTTCGGATGTCGTACCCTCCAGGACTATTCTGAGCTCTACTTGAAGACGGACGTGCTGATTCTGTGCGACGTCTTTGAGAATTTCCGGAGGCTCTGTCTACGCACATACAGTCTCGACTGTGTACGCTATGTTAGTGCTCCCGGGTTCTCGTTTGACGCAATGTTGCGCAATACACAGGTGGAATTAGATTTGCTCTGCGACTATGACATGCACCTGTTTATTGAGGCTGGCATCCGGGGAGGGGTGGCTCAATGTGTTAAGCGGCACGCAGTTGCCAATAACAGGCATATACCAGACACATATGATGCCGACAAACCATCTACCTACCTGCAGTATGTAGATGCTAATAATCTCTACGGTTGGGCAATGTCCTTACCATTACCATATGCAGGTTTTGAATGGACCGCCACGAGCATCGATGTGATGAGCGTGCCGGACGACGGATATGTCGGCTATATACTGGAGGTAGACGTAGAATACCCTTGCGCTCTTCACGAAGCGCATATGGACCTCCCATTCTTGCCAGTGAACGAGTGTCCCCCGGGGTCCAAACAAACGAAACTCATGACGACACTGGAGAGCAAACTTCACTATATCGTGCATTACGTTACTTTGAAGCAAGCATTGGGTCATGGGTTACGGCTGAAGGCTGTTCACCGAGTCCTTCAATTCCTGCAGAAGCCGTGGCTTAAGCCCTATATTGATCTCAACACAGAGAAACGTCAGGCTGCCACGAACGCTTTCGAGAAGGACTTTTACAAGTTAATGAATAACGCAACGTACGGTAAACTTATGGAAAATAAGCGCAAACGACAGCGTATGGAACTCGTGTGTAGGGAAGTTCGGGCGAAGAAGCTCATCGCAAAACCTGCGTTTAAATGTAGGACTATTTACGATGAGTCATTGAGTCTAGTCAAATTATGCCAAGAGAGCATTGTGTTTGACAAGCCCATATACGCTGGGTTTGCCGTACTCGACCTGTCAAAGACACTTATGTACAAGTTTTACTACGATGTAATGCGAGCACGGTATGGGGACAGGGTAAACCTCCTTTACATGGATACAGATAGCTTTGTAATGGAGATTGCCAGTCCTGACTTCTACTGTGAACTCGCCCTTAACCCTACGCTCATGTCGCAGTTCGACACCAGCGCCTACCCGCCCACTCATCTTTGTTACTCACCTACCAATTCTAAGGTGATTGGGAAGTTCAAGGATGAATGTGCGGGTGACGAAATGGTTGAGTTTGTAGGGTTAAGGGCGAAACTGTATGCATACCGATGCCTGAATACGGTAGTGAAGCGCGCGAAGGGGATACAAGGGTGTGTAGTTTACAATACGATAACGTTCGACGATTATCGGCGCATTCATTCGGCCCAGCGCAACATGAGAGTACAGGTCGCAGGTATTAGGTCGTACCATCACACAGTATATACAGAGCAATCCTCCAAACTGGCTCTTTCGTGGATGGACGATAAGCGGAAAGTCCTGGATGATGGCATACATACCGCCCCCTATGGCTATCAGGCCTAATACGAAAAACAGCTCTGTGTTGGCAGAGAGAGTGCTTATTCTCCCGGCATGTACTGTAGCACGTACAGACGTATTCGTATTCCGCCTGTCAGGTGCATGGCCGAGGGTTTTGGTAGTCATATTTCTCGATAAGCATGCTGTAGCACATGCAAGTGTGTTGCAGGCTTGCCAGGTATGCTGGCTGATAGTCTACTGTAGCTCGTTCAAGAGGCAAGTTCCTAACATTGTCAGGTAGATTATCGGTTTTTATTCCTGCAGTATACTGGAGCACATGCAGGCCTGGAGGGCTTGTCAGGTATACAAACATTGGTCCGCGCAGTCTGATTCAGTGTACTATAGCTCATGCAAGCGTTGCAATCTTCGACTTGTCAGGTATACTGGATGGTAGCATGCAAAAAGTCTTGCCATGCATGTTACCAGCACGCCCTGTACATGTTTTTTTTGTATCTTAAAAAATTGTTTTGTCGTCATCGCTACTGTTTCAATTAGTTAGAGCAAAAAAAAAAAAGGAAATTGTTTTCAGCTTATCTCATCATCGCTACTATTTCAATTGGTTAAAGTCTGTAAGCTAAAAATAAATTGTTTACCTGTATATCTTAGATTTGTTTTCTCGTCACTACTGTTTCAATTAGTTAGAGTCTNAAGCTAAAAATAAATTGTTTACCTGTATATCTTAGATTTGTTTTCTCGTCACTACTGTTTCAATTAGTTAGAGTCTGCAAGCAAAACAACTTTGCGTTTTATGTTAGCCACTTTATGTAGAATCCACATGATTGTTTCCCACCATCGTACTTGCTGTGTTGACATCACACACCCGTCTCGTTAATGTCGTACTGCAGTATCCTAGCACGCATATATTTTTTCCCGTTTCCCAGTTGTTGAAGCACTCGCTTCATTNCTTTATGTAGAATCCACATGATTGTTTCCCACCATCGTACTTGCTGTGTTGACATCACACACCCGTCTCTTTAATGTCGTACTGCAGTATCCTAGCACGCATATATTTTTTCCCGTTTCCCAGTTGTTGAAGCACTCGCTTCATTGTTTTCCCTCTTGTCGCTCCGCAACCCACCTGTTCGCTATATCTATAACGTTACCAATATATATTTATTTATATGTATTGCTAGTGTTGTAGGAATAGAGTACTGCTGGTTCCAAGTACGGGGTCCGTCTGCATGGTTATTCCATGCACATTGGTAAGCGGGAGGACGTTGCAGGTAAGTGAAATTATTAAAAGNCGGGGTCCGTCTGCATGGTTATTCCATGCACATTGGTAAGCGGGAGGACGTTGCAGGTAAGTGAAATTATTAAAAGTCATAAAACTTACACCCTCCCAACTTATGAATGTTTAGACTTGTGAATGTTCAATATTTTGACTGTGGTAGACATGAATACTTACAAATCTGAACAATTGCAAGTTAAACCCCAACCAGCCCTCATGAATACAAACGAAATGAAGTTATAAAACCCATGATTACTTCTTACAAGTTAAACACTGCCTCCTCCTGAATACACTATATGAACACTTCTTATTACACCTGATTAAAAACAAAGTGTTTTTACCGCCTAAGAAAATATAGATCTTATGGCGGGGGAAACTTACTTCTTAATACTTTATTGTTATTACGTCTGATTAAAAAAAATCCTGACAAGTGTGTGTGAGAAGACTGGGGTGGCGAGCGTTCACCCCTCCTGTAGCGAGCTCGGTAGGGGAGTTCCGCCTCGCTGCACGAGGGGAGTTTCGCATCGCTGCACGAGGGGTGAGGCTGGGCGCGCCCTCGCGCAAGCTACACTGCAACGTACGAAAAAAAATTACGTAACTTTTTACATAACTTTTTTTACTGTATGAAAAAATGGCTTTACATAACTTTTACATAACTTTTTACATAAATTTTTTACTGGCTGGCAAAATGGCGGCGGCGGTCATGGAAGACTCGGAGGAAACCCTCGCGCTTGGTACAGAAAAAATTATAATTTTTTTTACTGGCTAGCAAAATGGCGGACACTGGCTGCCAACATGGCCGCCAACTGGCTGACATGACACTTTTTCATTACTTTTTCATGCTCTTGCATTCTGCTTAATTTTTTTTCATGCTCTTGCATTCCGACAGCGGTCATCTTTGTCTCCGNTTTTCATGCTCTTGCATTCTGCTTAATTTTTTTTCATGCTCTTGCATTCCGACAGCGGTCATCTTTGTCTCCGCACCATTGAACCTGCGTTCGAATGCCCTATTATACACTACTAACGAGCATTTATAGCCTTGCCACGGAGATAAGGTGCTGGATGAATGCATCGGTCGACTAGAAGATATCAAAAATTAAATGTATTCAACTCATAGTTTATATGTATACATACCTGGGGGATGTTGTGTTCATTCCATCCGATCAATTATGATAAACCAAACTGGCATCTAAGATGAAGCGAGCAATCGAGGCCATTCCACACAATATCTACTCTCGAAAAGTAACACACTAGATATCAAGAATCGAAGGGAAGAGGCTTTCAAGCCAACGACCAGCTGCCTCGATGAACTAAGCCGATATCGACAGGAGGATGCTCTGCCACCGTCGGATATCAAACACGAAATCAAGGTGGAAGATCCTACCACACCACATAAATGGAAAATAAGTATGGGACTGCTTATATCGCAAGGGGCATTACTAGCGACGAAGATGGAGTGTCCCTGATCGAGTTTCAGCATGCACGAGAATGGAAACGAATAAGAGAGTGCGGACCTGGCGAGTCACTTCATCACTGCTTACTTAGATAGGGACTGCGACAAGATACACTGAAGATCCAAAATCTGGTACACCTGTCTAATATTGTGTAGCCCCCACCCCCTCCGGCCAGTAGAGGTGCCGCAAGACGATGTGGCATGGACACGACTAATGTCTGAAGGTATGCAGGAGGTAATTCACACCATCAATCTGCAAGGCAGTCCACAAATCCATAGGAGTGAGAGGCGGTGGAGATCTCTTCTGAACAGCACGTTGCAAGGCATCACAGATATGCTCAATAATGTTCATGTCTGGGGATTTCGGTGGCCAATGGAAGTGTCTAAAGTCGGAAGAGTGTTCCTGGAGCCACTCGGTAGCAACTCTCAATGTGTGGGGTGTCGCATTGTCCTGCTGGAATTGTCCACGTCCGTCGGAATGCACAATGGACATGAATGGGTGCAGGTGATCGGATAGGATGCTTACATATGTGTCACCTATCAGAGTCGTATCTAGATGTATCAGGGGTCCTATTTCACGCCAACTGCACATGCCCCGTACAATGACAGAGTCTCCACTAGCATGAACAGTCCTCTGTTGACATGTAGGGTCCATGGATTCATGAGGATGTCTCCATATCCATACACATCCATCCGCCCGATACAATTGGAAACGAGACTCGTCAGGCCAGGCAACGTGTTTCCAGTCACCAACAGTCCAATGGCGGTGTTAGCGGATCCAGGCGAGTCGTAAAGCTTTGTGTCGTGCAGTCAACAACAGTACACGAGTGGGCCTTCGGCTCCAAAAGCCCATATCAATGATGGTCCGTTGAATAGTTCGCACGCTGGCACTTGTTGATGCCCCAGCATTGAAATCTGCGCCAATNGGTGTCGCATTGTCCTGCTGGAATTGTCCACGTCCGTCGGAATGCACAATGGACATGAATGGGTGCAGGTGATCGGATAGGATGCTTACATATGTGTCACCTATCAGAGTCGTATCTAGATGTATCAGGGGTCCTATTTCACGCCAACTGCACATGCCCCGTACAATGACAGAGTCTCCACTAGCATGAACAGTCCTCTGTTGACATGTAGGGTCCATGAATTCATGAGGATGTCTCCATATCCATACACATCCATCCGCCCGATACAATTGGAAACGAGACTCGTCAGGCCAGGCAACGTGTTTCCAGTCACCAACAGTCCAATGGCGGTGTTAGCGGATCCAGGCGAGTCGTAAAGCTTTGTGTCGTGCAGTCAACAACAGTACACGAGTGGGCCTTCGGCTCCAAAAGCCCATATCAATGATGGTCCGTTGAATAGTTCACACGCTGGCACTTGTTGATGTCCCAGCATTGAAATCTGCGCCAATTTGAGAAAGGGTTGCACGTCTGTCCCGTTTAATGATTCTCGTCAGTCGTAGTTTGTCCTGTTCGTTCACGATCTTTTTCCGGCCGCAGCGATGTCGAAGATTTGATGTTCTACCGGATTCCCGATATTCACGGTACACTCGTGAA
Source organism: Clitarchus hookeri (assembly GCA_002778355.1). Taxonomy (NCBI): domain Eukaryota; kingdom Metazoa; phylum Arthropoda; class Insecta; order Phasmatodea; family Phasmatidae; genus Clitarchus; species Clitarchus hookeri. Next base: position 9,809 of record NQII01003688.1, read on the forward strand.
ATGGTCGTTCACGAAAATCCAAAGGTTATCTCTACCTCGTAGATGCTATGTCCCATCTCTCGTGCGCCGAATATAACACCACGTTAAAACTCACTTAAATCTTGATAACCTGCCATAGTAGCAGCAGTAACCGATCTAGCAACTTTGCCAGAAGCTTGTTGTCTTATATAGGCGCTGCCGACCACATCGCGTTATTCTGATTGGTTCCATACCTCTGTTATTTGCATATGCACGCCGATACCAGTTATTTTGGCCGTACAGCGTACCTCCAGATGTCCGCCTGATATCCAGGATATGGATATCTAGGACAAATATAGTACAACTGCATATTTGATATTCTGCTGGATGTCCATATCCAAGGCAAATATGTAAAATATATCCAGTAGATATCCATATATGTTACAAATATTGATGTGTTATCCATAGGCAATATATAAAACCTGGAAATATTCTTGGAATATTAATAACATATACAGTTTTTTTTAAACATTTATATACCCATAAATTTTCATTACTACAAAGACTGCATTCTACATTGTATATGGTATACTAGATGACGGTGTGATCACTGGACATTCGTAAATATTTCTTTAGGCATTTTGCTGTTTTGAAAATCAACCTAAATTGTTATCTAGTTGATATACCTGCGAGGATTCACATAACCATGGGTTAGCCAGTGGTTATATACGTTAATTGCAGTTAACCACTGTATTTATATTAGATGATACTTTCTAATTTTTATATGTACACTAGATAGTCATTAGTTATGTTAGCCTGCTCGATACATTCACTGCACATCCATTAGAAATGCTTTATATTCGCATTTATATCGACTCAATAACCATATTATATTTGTGGTGGGAGTGGATATCCTCTGGATTTATATCAAAATGCACATTTTCTTGCTTTTCAGAATTAGTAGAAATCCCTTTAAATTGCAGAACATTAATTTAACTATGTTATACTATCAATTTAGCACCAACTAACTTGTATTTATTTTTCCTTTCATTCTTTGTGTCGATAGTGTGTGGTTTGCATAAGCATCGCAAATCAAAATTATATTTTTTATCCTGTGGATGATGTTCATGACAAATAGTTATATTATTTTGAATACATTTCGAAATAAATGAAAGCCAGTTTTTTTTAACTCCACAATAATTTCATATTGCAGAGATATTCCATCAATTTACAAATGCGATGTAATGTCTACACTGAAAATTCAAGTAGATAGTAGGACCCCTACATTCACAGGAAATTAAAAAAAAAAAAACTGATTCCGTCATTAAAATTTCACCATTTTGTCAAAAAAAACCTTTTCAATTTATCTTATAAATTGTATAGCAAAAAAAGCGTGATTTATTAATATAATGGTATCTGTAGTTTCGTAACGATTTCAGTCAAACTGAGTAACATCTGTTATGCACTCATTTTAACCATTTCATATTAAAGAGCAAACATTGAAAAATATTCGAATGTTATGTAGAATGAAAAAGTGAGTGAAGAGGTTTGGGCGGCTCTTAACATGAGGTCTTGAGAGCCTATGAGGGTGAAGTGAGGTGAGAATGGAGCAGCACCTCTATGAAGAGGCGGGGGAAACGGGATATACCGCAAAAAAACAACCGACCAATGGCATCGTCTGGCACGATTTCCACTTGAAAATCCCGAGTTAACTGGCTGGGGATAGAACCCAGTTCACCTTGGTCGGAGGCGAGTAGTCTTACTGCTCAGCCACCGTAGCCCTGTAGATGGGGAAAAAAGAAATACTTACCTCACATATTACTTTAGTGCAGTTCACAACGCAAAAATCTATTTGCAAAAACCAAACCATCCACAAGTTTCCCAAACCAAGCAACATGGACGAAAGTACGATTACGATATACAAAATAATGAAGCCAGAGCACATAAAGTAGAGCCAATGTGATAACAGAACCGTACAATTTACTGTAGTCACAACACACGAGTAATTTAATACCCGATTTTCATATTGATATAAGTAATGAGTGGAAATAAAGACTATAAACCAATATAATTAAAATTATTTAAGTATTTAATATTTTCGAAATGTTGGCACTAATCTAAAAGAAAACAAATGCCTTTGTTTCTGAATTTGTCCTTGTCGGGTGCTGCACCACTTACAATGGGGACATTTTTTTTAGCCATCAATAAAAAAAACAGTTCATAATGACTATAACAAAAATTACATTAATTTTTTTTATTTAGTTTAAATACTTATAGATATCCAAGATATCATGCTGAGCTAATGGTTACCTAGAAAATATTACTTTTTGCATATCTTTACAGGACATACTAACTACAGCCGTAAGAAAATATGCTATAGGTCTGGATATGTTTTAGACAAGTTGGATATCTATTGGATAGTATTACGACATTTTGTGCTGTGTGGGTTGGGTGACCAGCTGTGCATCTGTCAGGTAGCTGTGTAGGGTAATCATATTGCATGGTCACCTGGCATCTTGGATTTGATTGAAAGAAGTACGAGATCTTCAATTTGGAGTAGGATGCCTTTTTTCATATTTCGTCTCGACAGCTCTTTTGTATCGACATTAAAAATATTTCTCTGGAATGCTGAATGTGGTGGTTAACAGAGACGAGTTCGCAGTTATGTATGCAGGAGGAAGAGGGATCACATTTGTTGCAGCTGAATTTTTTATGGCATCCAGAGTTACATTATTTCTGGTGATGAATGAGGAGCGAATATAAAAAACTTCGTCTTCTGTACTCGCAGTAATTACGGACCTGTTTGCAGCCAATGCTGATTGAAGTGTCCAAATTCTATTAAATTTGGGGATGTGTTAACTGGTTCGGAACAAAAGGTACTGTTCGCACAGCGTCAGAGATGCTGACCTTATCGTTCATACCGACCTCGTCGGCCATACTGCTCATACCAGTCTCGCAAAGTCCATTACTTCTATATCGGTCATTCAGGACATAGCGACCATACAGAACTTACCAGCCAGAACCTATTTCGCTGATTATTTCCCGGGCCGTTATATCTCTAAGTTTATGATATGCTTTCTCAGTAATTTTTATTTTTTTTTAACATTATGTGTTCCCATTACGGTGCTGCAATCACGAGATACAATAATAAATTATAACAGAACATCTAGTACCCAAACATAAATGGGCGTTTTTTCCCTTCGTTCGAGCTCGAAGAGCCTGCCAATCATTTCCTTGAGGAATATTTTTTCAGGAATATTTCTAGGGAACGAGGAATATTTTTGAGGAATGTTTTTTTAAGTATTTTTTAGGAGTATAATTTAAGGTTTACTTTCGAGGCTTTTTATGTGGCTTCTTTTTTTTGGTTATTTTAGGTTTCCTTTTTAAAGTTTATTTTTTGAGGTTTATTTACAGAGTTTTAAATTTTGAGGTTCCTGTTTTGAGATTTCTTTATGAGGTTTCTTTTTTGAGGTTTCGTTTTTGAGATTTTATTTTGAGACTTCAATTTTTGAGGTTTCATTTTGAGGAATGTGTAACATCGGGCTGTTGAGAACCGATGAGAGTGAAACGAGTTGGAAATGGAACGAGGCTAGAATGCAAGGGCAGCAGCATCCACTGCACGATTTCCACATGGTAAAATCCGCTGGTGCACCCGCCTGGGATTGAACCTGGCTCGTCTTATCGGGGAGCGAAGGTGTGAAGACCATGAGCTGAACTCCCAGCACGCAGCTGGTAGGCGTGATGCTGCATGTGGGATCGTGATGGGAGGCGAACGCTGCGGCCCCGATGTAAACTTATGATAGTTAAGTTCCCCCCCCCCCAAAAAAAATAACACAAGTATGGAGGAACAAATATAGTTTTTATCGATAATATATGGAACGTTTTGTAGCAGGGAGAGAGGATTTTTACAGCTGAGGGCGAACAGTGTTTGGGAGCACCTCAAGACAAACTTTCCCGCCGGGAATCGGACCTGGCGCCAGAATGCGAGGGCAAAAGAAATGGGAGTGCATTGAGAAAACATGCCCGCCAAGAGCAGCATCGTTCGGCATGATTCCCAAGTGCTAAAATCTACTGGTGCACCACCCGGTGGGTCGAAACTGGTTCTTTTTGAAGGAGGAGGGAGGGGGGAGGGGTGCGAAGCGGTGGTGAGAAGAATGGACTTGGCTTGAGGTTGCCCCCTGCGCGGATATGTGTACTTGTGTTCATCGTGTTCATGGTGGGAGGCGAGCACTCAAACCGCTGCATAGCTGCGACCCTCCCATGCTGCGTCGTGGAAGTTGTCCTAATTGCAAATCTTCATATTTTCGCAGATTTCAGTAAGCCTTCTGACCTGATTAATCTTTTCTGGAACCCTATGTATATTTTTCCGGTTTCTGCAAGGCGGCTTTGTAGTCCCCTACCTCCATCTGTTTTTATGAGAATACTTAAATTTCCGGTGCAACATGCCTTAGGTTTTCCCGACAGGATGAGGTTAAATCTTTTTTTCATTAAAGGTGGCCAGTGCTCATATTTGCAGTTCGGATATTCTGTGAGATATTTCCCCTGAAATTGTTTAACACTATTTGAAAAAAAAAAAACTATGCAAAAATGGCAGGTGTGAATATTTTTTTTAATATGTGCATCAGCAGATGAAAAGCATCTTGTATTGGGATACGAAGAAAATATAAATGACTCGTTTAAACATATATTTCTATCATTATCGGATGGACCAACAACAAGTCGGGTGCTAAATGGTGGCTCGAAATACCTGCAAAATACAATAATGCCAGGAAAATACTACGAAATCGTAACATCAATTGCAGATACCAAATAAATATTTGTGCTCGATATAACGATTTATTTATACACATGTTATTACATGATGAGATTTTTCTTAAGAGATTATTTTTTCCCTATGAAACGATGAAGTTTCGGGGCTCTGAATGCTAGATGCTAATTTAGCGGATTCGATGTGAGAGAACATGCCGCCACCCCCTTTCTCGTAAAATGAACAGGGATTTCTGTTTATTTTTATTCGTGTTTGACTATTACAATCTCGTCAAATAGTTGTGCTGCCATAAATATTCTAGGTTGTTTGAGGGATACATTTTTAGAGTTTACCAAATAGAGGAAATCGTCTTTCGCGAGATATGGTTTTATCTCATGGGGAGGCTACTATGGACTGTGGTGGCATGCCACCAAACACTAGTGAGAACTGTGAGCCGACCTCTTTGGACGTGGAGGAGCGGCCTCTGCCTCTCCAAGTAACACGACCTAGATTTTCGCGGCACACACCCTGGGTACTGTGGTCGGCCAGGAAACTGGTCGTCTCGAGCCTAGCCCCTAGTGTGTCAGCGGCCACAGTGCACTACACCGTTATTATTAGGCACAATGCTAGATAATCAACACACACTCCAGGAATTTATCGGACTGTACATTCCCTCCCCCACCCTCTCCCCTGTGGCCGGAGTCGGTTGGGGACGCGATGACCGACGGGAGAAATATCGGGCTGCTAAACTTCCTTACCTGCCACCAAAACCTCCAGCCTGGCGCAGAACAAGTGCATGGGGACAGCACTACACCACACGCGACTGAAAAAACACGTACTGCTATTAACAACCCCCAACAACCCCACACCCAACCTGGACTCGGAGAAATGGAAACGGAAACCATACGAACTCATGAACACCGCGAACAACTGCGCCAAAGAAGGCAACAAGTAGACTTCGGCGATAAAAAAAAACGCCTCCGCCAGTTGCCGTTATAGGGGCCACAGCACATACCGGTTTCAAACCGATACAATCCTCTGCTGGAAGTCCCAGATGAGACTTCCCAAACAACACTCAGCCCGCTTTCAAACCTCCACTCAGCCGCATGTCACTGCCAACAAACAGGTAAAAACACGCAAGTTCCGTCTGGTAGTACCTGACACCGCAAAATACCCATCGCTGGTGGCTATGCTAGGAACCATTGACAAAACCGGCTACAACCGAAACGGTCTTCACCTTCATGTTGTGACGATCGATGAGTATCTGCATTCGAAAGCCGGGAGCATGCTGCGAGTCAACCACATCCAGTACTACACCTATAGCAACGTAGACAACAAACCCCAATAAGTGGTGTTTGACCTAGCGCCTAGCACCAGAAAAATTGACATCCAAAGAGATCTTGAAGACTGCGGCGACAGCATACTGAACATTGATCAATTTCACAAAAAAATTGCATATCCCTCAGATTTCACCAAATTCACTTCGTAGCCGCAACTTTTTTTCTGCGTGATGGCCGCGCAAAATATAACAATTCCGACCCTCGAGAAAGTCACCAGACTAAACATGACTGGTTCAACCTCGCATCTCCCAAATAAGGCCGCAATACGTACCCCAATGTCGCAATTGCTCGGCATTTGGCCATACCCGTGGGTATTGCAAAATGAAACCAATCCGCTCACACTGCGCCGGGCCACACCCCCAGGACGCTTGTGACAAGTTTTCCCAGACCCCGATTTTTCGTTAACTGTCAAAGCACCCACTCAGAACTATCAAAACTCTGCCCAAAGTACTTAGAACTGGTTCAAAAACGCCAAGTACAAGCTGAAAAACCAAAGCAAAACAACAACAATCATCTAAGCCTGTTTCAGTGCCGGCTCGAAACCTGGCTAACTACCAAAAAATCCCAGACACAAAAAACCTGCCACGTAGCCTTTCCTACGCACAGGCGTCTAAAGGCTTTCAACAATCCGATACAGTCCCCACTGTACCTCTAGTAGCGCAGGAAACAACAACACAGCACTTTTCCAGACCCACCGAAGCAACCACAATACCAGCCAATCAGTCCACACCCCTAAGTGTGCCGGGAGGACTCGTAGAGACACTCCCGGACATGAACACGCCCAAGCGGTTTTTGTCGGAGTCCAACTTCGTAGCCATCATGGCACACTTCCGACCATACACTTCCGACCTTACATTTCCAAAACCAATCACTCACTAGCTCACGAGAAAAATCCTGGCTTCTCCTGGAGGCATTAAGCATGTTCTGCCACTTTTAACCTGCTCAAGGCTTCAGAAAACCCTAACTTTCCCCTCACTACGCTGTTCCGAAAAATTCCTGGTATTTTTAACAAACTCTGACAAGCGACACAAACGCGAATTTTAATCAAAACCAACTGACCGCAGCTCTATGTTTGTAATTAAATAATCATTGCTGCACTCTGCAAGCAAATAACTGTTTCACTCACTAAAATGTGAATCCTAAATTAATTTTACTGGATACAAATTCACTAGCGAATGTTTTAAAGACTCATTTAATTCAATGATAGTTCATTGCTAACAGACAGAACAAACCTATAATTTCCAGATTTTAAAATTAATTGTTATCATATTAATGGGAGAAATAATCTAGCAAAAAGTTTTTCTCTATTCCTTATGCATTAAAAGAAGTAATTTTAATTACATTACAGTCCAAATCAATAGCTTTTAATTTTACCGATTTATTTTTTCACTCCCAAAATGCGTTTTACGTAATAATGCGACAGTGCTGCCATATCTTGAGTAACAGTAAGTATCCCCGCCTACCGCGAGACCCCTCGGCCAATCAGAGTCCTCCGACCACGTAATACTGAAAAATTACAATTTCCAGCTCGTTTTTCAAGCTTTCTTTAGCAAAATTGCTGCCTTCTTCAAAGAAATATCAAATAAATACCTTGTAAAAGTGTATTAAACTCCTAATTACACGCCCTCAGCCTTTTTTCGCAAACCAAAATCGTTTCTAAATTCAAGAATCTTTACCCACTTTCAATCGCTCGCCAGAGTAGCACACACACATGAAAAAAAAAAAACGTAACTACAAACAATTTACTTCCTAAACAGATACAACAAATGCTTTTAAAATCTTAACAATTTTATTTATAGTCAACAGCACATTCCAGTCACGCCTAAAAATACCAGTTACCTTCAGTAACAGTTTAAGGAACAACTTTAATTTTAACCATTTATTCTTTTTCCCAGGCCACGCCCTCACGACGTATCATAACTTTACAACACATTTGGCATTTAGAATACACTTGAAATATTTTTCACATCTTAACCACCACTAAGTCCACTTGTGCGCTTGCTAGTGTGAAAATTAAAATACCTGCAATATTAAAAATTCCGGGTTTTATTGAACAGCAGGCGGGAGTTCGCTAATTCCGCCCTCCTCCGCCCCTCGCTGGCAGGGGGAGTGTGGTAAACATTATTGGTAACCTATTCACCGGGGTAACCTGGTGGACAGAGAATAAATACTCGCAGACCCCGCCGCGGGTACTACAGTTTGAAGGATAACCAGCACCCCCCCCCCTTCCCTCATGGCACTGCCTCACAACCTGGTGGTTTATAGTGACAAAACCTTTGGGTGCTCAAGGGCCCCTCACTGGGAAATACGACAGTGCTGCCATCTTGGGAGCGGCAGAGTAGGTCCTGCCCTTTGCGAAACCTCTCGGCCAATCAGAGAACTCTTGCCACGCAAAACTTAAAGTTAACATTTATAGCTCGCTTTTCGAGCTTTATAAACAAAACTATGGCCTTCTTCGTAGAAATACTTAACTATTAATACAAAACAACTGTGTTAAAGTCATAAATTCACGCCCTCGGCGTTTTTACGCGAAATATAACCGTTTTAAACGAAGTTTTTTAAAACCAAAATTCAATCGCTCGTCAGAGTAGCTCACACACAAAAGCAAAAACGTAATAAAAATACAATTAACTGAATAAACAAAAACTACAATGTAATTTTAAAACCAAAACTTATATCATATACTTATTACAGTCAACAGCGCCTTTCTGCTACGTTTTTAAACACCAGTTACCCTCAGTAACTGGTATGGGAAATATCTTAAGTAATTCATAATTAATTCCTGTTCCTGGACCACGCCCTCACGGCGTCACGCGTTTTAAATGATTACTTCTGTCATTTAGAATCAACATTACCAATTAAAATTTTTTTATATCCATCACCGTACCACTTGTGGGCTTGCTGATGGCTATTTTTAAAGTCCTGTAATATTCAAAGTTACTGTTTATAATATTCAGCCCTGTGGGAGTAGCAAATTCCCGCCTTCCAACCACCTCCCCTGCTATGTAGGCAGGGGGTAGTTAGGAGAACATTTACAACCCGTCCACTGGAGAAACCAATGGGACAAAAAGTATCTGCAGTGGGAAACTGCCGTAAGCACAATAAATATGGGGGCGGAGGGCGGATGGCCTCGCCTTTCCTAACCCTCTGCCATTTATAAATTACACAAAACCTGGGTGGTCAAGGGCCCTTCATGGGGCATGTTCTACCCCCGCGCTGAGCTTTGGCGATGATGTAAAGCGGCCACTCACTGGGCCTGAACTACTACCGCTCTGAGCTTCGGTAATGATGAGAAATGGCGATGGCAACACCAGCCGGCAGCACCTGCCGCATGCTTGCCCAGCATCCTGTTAGCAGGCGGACATTGTCTACAGGGATGAGTGAGTGCAGCTGAAGGAATACCAAGGTCACCCTAGACCGTTAGACCGGGCGACTCGAGGAGCCTCCCGGCTGGCTTAGTTCAGAGGGGGAAAGCAGTCACACACTGGGAGTCAACTTGGCTGGTCGTGTTAAGCAGGCTTGAGTGTACTATGTGAGAGAGATGTCAGTTTTATCTTTAATAAACCGCCCGTTCCCAGTATATGCTGGCGTTCGTCTTTCTATTTCGGTAACTTACTGCCACACTTTTTAGTAGTTTACTTCTCTCGGCAGACCTGCAGGGCTACAAAGGCTATGTATAGGGTTCCTATATTTAATGGTTAAAATTATGTGAATATTAATATTTCTCTCTTTTTTTCAATGTATATTTATTCGACCGTGCTAAAATATGAGAGCTGTATGCGTGAGTCTACTGAAAATCATATTGTGGTATAATTATATACACGATACTTGCATGTAGGGAATAAAACGTAAGTTTTCGTTCACATAATATACATAAAGATTGAAAAGTAGTGATACCCGCTGCCAGAGTAGAGACTGCACACACACACACATTCGTGTGTCACTTTTCATATTGCTAATGTCACGTAGCAGTGTGACGGGACTTTGGAATTGGACGAGCCATTGGGTTTAGGAAGGGGTTGGTGGGAGGGGGGGGGGAAGGGTCCAAACCTGGCTCAGATATTTTTCTAATGAAGCGAGCGCACACAGATGTATTAAAATACAGTAATTTTGTTTGCTGAGTGTAACAGTTTTTTATGGTTTTTGCTTGTGATGGGTGTAACTTACGATAAAATCTCACAAATTATTTACTCTCAAAAATTTCTATGTGTAAAATATTTGCACATATTAAGAGTTTTATATCCAACCACTGGCAGCTAGAAATATCGCTGTACGTGGAGTAACCATGTGGAAATTATTTTTCCGCTACCTAAATTTTAAAATGAACATATTTTAAACTTCAGAGTAAATGTTTTTTTAATGATGAGCGAGTATGTCATACTGAGGGGAATGCACGGGATCCCGCACTGAGCATATCACATACTGCGGGACAGGGAGGTGGTTTTAACGCTGTTTTGGGTTTTTCGAGCCATAATTACTTTATAGAAAGCCGCATAACACATCCGTACACTACGCAACACACAATTTTTTCCAAAAAAAAAAAAAAAACATGGGTTCGTGTACTTATGAACGCACGTTAGAAGTTATCCTTCTTTGGCGTGACTAAAATAAAATTTTATATTGTATGCAAATAATTTATGTAATTAAGAAAACGATAAAATGACCGAAGAAAGACATTAAATACAATTAATAAAGGTTTGATTAAAGAACATAACTAAATACTTACAAAAATTAACCTCAAATACTTGAAAACACTTTCAAAATTTTATTATACAATTTTTGTCACTAACAAATTTTTCACGGCACAATGTAAGTAAAATTAATTAATAAGATATACATATATTAAAATAAATTACTAATATAAATGAAATGTTTTTCAATTTGCTTATTACATGAACTGATTTTCTGTCGGTTTTAAATATAACCACATGCTATGTTGTGTACCTTGCGTTTATATATAGCTAGGCGATACGCGCATGCGCATTGGGTCATACCCCTACCACGTTCACTGTCAAATTTCGTTACACTGTGCGCGTGCAACTATATGCGTATGCGCGTTGGGTCATACCCCTACCACATTCACTGTCGTGCGCGCGCAACTATACGCGCATGCGCGTTGGGTCATACCCCTACCACATTCACAGTCGAATTTCGTTACACTGTGCGCGTGCAACTTCTGCACTAAACTTTTACCCTCAACGCGACAAAAGAAGTATAACTTAAAAAAAAATTTTCAGAGAGGGGCAAGCATGTTTTTTTCAGGCGGAGGGGGGCACTCAGTGCGTAATTGTCCGTTGATATTTACCCCGAACCATGCTTTTATTCTTCTTTCTTATTATGTATTTTTCCTATATGAGGTTTTACAGTATTTTCGATATCTCTGCATTTCGTTTCAAATATCTGCATTTCATTGAATGGTGTCGGTTTCGCAAAGCTGTATTCGAGCCATACATTTAATTTTATTAGTGGCATGGTTATGTAAAGAGGCAGCAGCGATGTTTTCCCCAATTCGAGCTAAAAATGGGCAAATATCCTTCGACGACCCACACTCGTTGTGGACGTCATATGTGATAGAATGCAGTATGGGCCTCCACGAGACCAATTCCATTAAGATACACAGAACCTGCGACGGTTTTTGGTGTGATGGTCTTGGCACAATGGTGGATTATCATCTTGAAGGTTTGGTGCTGCGGGAAGTAAATTCGTATGCTGTAGCAAAAGAGAATGAATACATCGTAGTTTGGCAGGCGAAGGTCCAGTAGCTATGGGGGTTTTCGCAGGTCTCTTTAAGTAATTGCTCCTAGATAATGTCATGACACAGTTTCGGCACTTATGTCACCCGATTCGTAATCATCGCACATTCATAGTTTTCATGTCTTAGAGCACATTTGGTGAATGTAAATAAAGCGTTACAGTAGCGGTTTAGGTAATGAGGTATCATCTTTGTAAATGAGATTGATAGCGGATATTATATAAATTAAAATAAATTGGAAATTCTAGTACTATATTTTATGAGGTTACATATTCCTCCAGAGACTAGCTGGCTCTAGCCGACTCTAAATTTGAGCAGATTTTTAATTTCGTGGGAAAATATATGCACATCAGTGCACGCCTGATAATACCTTGCGACATGATGTAATGAAATATCTGAACTTAGCAGTTTGAATGCTAAAAGATAAGGTGCGAGACAGCGATGTGTCACACCTCGCATCAGGCGAAAAATTGTGCCGACGGGTGACATTATTCACATTAATTACTTTCCCCACACTATCGTGCTCTGGTGGACATTGCTGAAAACAAGAGTGGTAGGGGTATGGGATTAAGAAAGGGTTAATAATTTGTCGGACTGAAGAGGTGAAAAAAGGGTGGGGGGAACAATATAATTAATACAAAGTTGCAATAGTAATTAAATTAGCATTAATAAAATGTTATTTTTAATCGGTTTTATTTAAAGTTTTGAATACATAAATATTGGTTGTTAGCTTAATAATTAGTTAACATCCTACATCATTCATACTGCTTGAAAAAATAATTTTTTTATCAGATTAAAATTAGAGGTTTTCGATATAGTGATGGTATAAAACAAATATGGTGGGTGGAGTGCAGACAACAGAAGAGTAAAGGGTGCCATCAGTCTGCCTGGTGGCTTAATCGAGAAATTGGCATTGCATGGTAGGTGAATACACATTTAATTCACTAGCGCCACCTAGGTATTGAAAATGTAATCAAATGACAAACGAAAATAACCATCTGGTGGGTGGAGTACATATAAAGGAAAGAGCAAAGGTTAGGTTAGAAGTGGTGCGGGAGGTTTAAGGTTGGTGGGGGTAGATTGTAGTGGCAAGGTGGTAGGTGCATGTGGGTGAAGGGGGTAGTGGTGTGTGTAAATGTGAGGGGGACGATGGTGGGAGAGATGGACAGGGTTAAAGGGGGTAGTGAATGTAATTTATTGGAGGAGGGTCAGTCGTCTTATAGAAGGCATTGCGCCACGGGACATGATTACCAGAATATTGTTGCTCTTCCTCCAAACTGTATATTTAACATTGCATAGGGACATGCAACTTACCATCATTTTTATTACAATACCATAAAATTATTAGGTTCACAACTGAAAATCCTATACAGAAGCTTTATCGAAGAAAAGACTGCACGCCAGTTCTGTGCATTGCGCATAAAAACAGCCAGACATACGGTGCACGTGCCAAGATCAACCTTAGCGCTTCTACGTTTCTAAGCCTGGGACACAGAAAATACCTCTAACTAGACGGCATCTTTAAGAACATCATATGTTTAAAGAATGAACTATTTTCGATTTTGTGTCACTGAAGAATACTTTCATACTTCCAAATCATTTTGGGAGTTTGTTATGGGGCCAACTATTTGAATATTCTATTCTGTCGAGGTAAATATTTTACATTATGATCACTTCTACTCTATACATTTACATGCCGACAAGAAAGACAAAGATGTTGCATATTTTACATTGCTTCTTTTAACATTTTTACAAAGTTTAATTTATTTTTTATTTTAGTTTTAATTGTTTAAACACAAAAATACTAAATGTTCTTCACTATAAATTATAAATAATTTGTTTATACATTTTCCTAATTTTTTAATTATTAACAAAAAATACACAATCGTCTGAAGAAAAGTTATGTAACATTTGTTTATACAAATTCTTATTGGGTAATTCCTACAACTAAATGGAATTGTATATGCAAAACCTGGTAGTAATAGCATGCAAGTTTGTACACCACAACTAAATGAAATTGTATATGCAACATCTGGTAGTAATAGCATGCAAGTGCGTACACAATTTAATTTAACAGGCTATACCTTCATTAAGAGATTCGGAATTAATTACAAATCATTACAAAAACAATTAGTATGCATTAATTATAAATAATGCATAGAATAGCCATACAATGCTTTACTTTTCCTTGTAATGAGATTTTCAATTCAAACCGAGATGTAAGACATTATTACTGACACCTTACAAATGCCACGTCGCTTTGATTTTGACCCCTCAATTGTTTTCTCTCGTGCGCCAGAATTCACATAAAAATAAGGTAAACAACAGCATTTAGAAATGCAGATAGCTGGGATCAAGTCTGCGATATCTCGAATTCAATTTGGATAAGCAATGTATTTACCAATTTTCCCAAATACGTTATAAATTGCGTTATTTTTATTAAATCGCATATTTTTTCAATGTGCAAGATAGACTTTATATAAACATATTTTAATTAAGTTACAATGAACTGAAATTATACTGTAAACCTCAGCAGAACATTTAAATGGGTTTCATCTCATTTTACTAAATGTGCAACGAAATTTAATATAATACAGTAGTACATAAACTGTTGCAAAAATCATGTGGTGCAACAAAAAATATTGTACATATAGTAAAAGTGATTCATACGGTAGTTGCAGCTACTTCATTTATCATAATCGCATCATCTGAATCAGTGCACTTGCTGTCATCGGTGTGGCATGTGGTGGATGATGAGAAGGTTCTCTGCTTCTTTTTTCTTTCGCCTAAGGGATATTGCGTTGTGGACTGCTCAGAAAAAGTGACAGCATTTAGAGACGCTTTTGAAATTTGCCTCCTTCTGCAGCACATGCGCTGCAGTGAGCACCGAAAGTTCTTCGACATAAAAGAATATATAAAAGGGTTTATGCATGCATGCACATAAGGAAGAATGTTGAAAGAAACCCTTAAACTGTAAACAGCACTTGTAAAAGTGTCAATGCCAATTTTGATGATAAGTTCCATGATGATGCGAGGACCCCAGCAGGCGAGGAACAGGATCACTACTAGTATCAGCATTTTGATTACCTGTGAACATAAGCATTCCATAAAACATTTTAAATTTCTCCAAAAACACTAGACACCTGAAATAATATAGTGACCACAGATTATAAAATGTTTATTCACATATTATGAGAGATTTTACTAATAGCTCAGTCACTATTACTTCTAAGATAAAAAATATGAGACAGGTTTGCAAATCTAAAATAAGAGAAGTCAACATGATTGAGAGAGCTCGCTCGCTATTGCGGTTGCTCTTTTCTTTTCTGGCTTTTCTTTTGCTTTTCTATCCATATATATTAAATTTAAGACTATTTTATTCAGAAAACATTTAAAATAGACTAAACTAAAATTTGATTTTTATTTAGTTTTACAGAAGTAGTAAACTTAAAATCTGGAAATTAATTGCAACAACATATTTAATGCATAATTCAAAATTTTATAATATAGAAATTTTTTATTTTTTATAAGATAGTTGAAAATTGTCGTCCCTCGCTCTCCTCGAGACCAGCAAGACAGTGTTTGCTGACCCTGGCCACTCGCCCCACCACCGATTATCAGCAGAGTTGGAAAGAAAGGAAAACTTATAAACGTGCATTAAATTCAATATCAAATATCTCTTTGTGTGCATTAAATGACAGCGAACAAACAGACAGGAATAAAATAGTATTATTTTGATACAGATATGAAGATTGACATGGCTTATCTATCTCCACTAGTATTATGATTGTTGGAGAATGGGCGCAATAATATTTAAAAGGTACAGTGAGGCTTGGAGACTCACTTGCTAAGACTCGAAAATATGCTATTTTTGTACGATTTTTTCTTTATCTGGAAGTACATCTATGTGTAAAACAATTACGATGTAAACCTTTTACTAATTATGCTCATCAATTTTATTTTATCGGTATTTTTTTTTAAACTAACATAACTTGAATTCCCAATCTCTTTTATTTTTTAGCCTACTTTCCAAAGGAAAGTAAGACTTATGAGATCACATTCCTGTTTGTGTGTCAATGTATGTGTGCTCAGTGTTTTGTGTTATTGTGTCTCTCTTCCCTTCCTAGAAACTTTAGAACCCATTAACAGATTAAGTTCATAGTAAATATTAACTACCCATACTAGTTTGCGACCATGTTGCATGCTTATTTTCAAAATGGTAACAATGTCAAACTTTGGGGTACCATTTCATATTTCAGAAACAATTTCTACATATTTTAACAAAATTTCACATTATGATAGTCTACTATGTAAATATTTAATTTAGAGAGGTATGCTATTATTGGAGAACCATTTTGGAAGAAAGCACTACACGAAATCAAGAAAAAAGTGTCTTATTTTTCTTTAAATTGAACGTTTACCTATATTTCATCTATGAGTAATAACATTTCATTTATAACAAATATGGTTTAAAACAGAGAGAAAATAGGTGGGTTGTTATTACCTAGTAATAAATAGTTCATATATAAAATATCGTTACACTAAGTGCGCAAGAGTGCGGAGCGTTGTCCCACTGGTGTAATTTTCTAGGCTTGGTAAAGCTTTGTTTTCATGAGGCGGAAGGAATGTCTGCAAGTAGAACTTTATCAGGGCTTCAGAAAAGTTAGAAGTAACTGTGAATTTACTGTAGTGATGAAACCAGAAACACATAAGTAGTTGTAATTTGCCGGTTCGGCCTCAGGAGCACAGGGTGCGGGACGAGAGGATGAACTGCGGCCATCTTAGATGACGTCACGAGTCAACCTCCTGCTCTGTCATTACTCGTCGAAGTCAGCCATCTTGGATTTCCCTTTTCCCCCTTTTCTCTGATTGGCTATGCGATGTCCTCGAAAGGGACTCGTCTCTGATTGGCTACCGCGTTCCACAATGGTTTTCTCATGCTCTATCATCACACTTGTTTCTTTCATACTCTGTCATTCCACCGCGAGTTTTCTCATACACTATCTTGCGTAAAGAATGTTAGAGTTCAATGCACTGTCATGCAACTTCTCCCATCATGCTCTATCATTCCACCATGGGTTTTCTCATAATCCTTCCGGTATCCTATCACATGACATCTTGGCAGGGACAAGTCTCATGCTCTATCATTCCACTGTAGGTTTTCTCATTTTACATCTTGCCTGAAGAATGTTCGAGTTCATTGCATCATCATGCAACTTCTCCTATCGTGCTCTATCATTACACCTTGGGTTTTCTCAAATTCCTTCCAGTCCCCTTTCACCTAGTTTCTTGGCAGGTACGAGTCTCATGCTTTATAATAACACCCCGGTTTTCTCATACTTATAAGCATAGTTGGCTGTAAATTCCGAACCATTTAAGATACAGCTGAAAAATTCATAACATAGACATTACCCCAGATAACGAAAATACCCACAGGGTCAAATATGCCCCAAGCATATCTGTAAGAATAAATGGCCGTAATTTCCGTGCTGTTTAACATACAGTCACCAAAAACGTAACATAGACATCACCCCCGACAAGGAAAAGAACCGCAGGGTCAAATATGCCATATTTTCCGAATCGTTTAAGATATAGTCACCAAATTCGTAACATAGACTTTACACCCGACAACGAAAATAACCACATGGTCAAATTTGACCTAAGCATACTTATAAGCATAGTTGGCCATAATTTCCGAACTATTTAATATATTGTCACCAAATTCGTAACATAGACATCACCACCAGCAACGAAAATGATGGCAGGTTGAATTATGCCCCAAGCATATTTACAAGTATAGTTGGCCATAATTTCCGAACCATTTCAGATATATTCACCAAATTCGTAACATAGACATTACCTCCGACAACGAAAAGGGTCGCATGGTCGAGTAAGACCTAATCACACTTATAAGCATCGTTGACTATAATTTCCGAACCATGTAAGATCCAGTTATCAAATTCACAACATAGATATCACCCCTAACAATGAAAATGTTTGCAGGGTCAAGTGTAGCCCAAGCACACTTATAAGCATAGTTGGTTGTAACTACCAAACCCTTTAAGATATATTCACAAAATTCAAAACATAGGCATTATCGCCTACAACGAAAATTAACACATGGTCAAGTATGCCCTAAGTGTTTGTATAGACACAGTTGGCTGTAATTTTCGAACCATTTAAGATACAGTCACCAAATGCAAAACATTGGCATCACCATTGACAACAAAAGAGGTCGCAAGCATCAAGTATGCCCTAAGTATCAATATAAAAAAACCCGATGGAGCTACAGTCCATACTAGTGTTATCAGTGTTGCTATCACGCCAAGAAGTCTAGTTAAAGTTATAATGCACGTCGACATGAGAAAAACGAATGATCACAATTACCAACCACAAAAATGACTACAGTATGTGAAATGCGATATGTTTTAAGCGATATGTAAATACTGTTTTACTTTGCTTGTCACAAAATAACCTTCATTTAAACCATTAGTCGCTCAAGAGAGACGTCACTAATACGCACTGGTACAAATGGATAAAAAAATAATTATAAAAAAAATAGTTAGAAGCATTTAAAAACCTATGTATATTGCACGAGCATCGTGTGCTCTACACCACATTAGTCAAAATAATAATCTTGTGAAACCGAGAGGCACAGGTGCGATAAGAGCAACACTGCTACACACCGACGCAAACAGATATAAAAAAAATGTAACGGGAAAATAGTTATAAGCAATTACCAACCAGCACAATTACATATTACACAAGCGTCGAGTACTGCACACTGGGTGTTTAAAGATGTTATACAATATCAGACTGTCCTGACCAGTAAAACATAATAGCAAACGACTTACTTACGAATCGACTGAAACGAAACCATCGCATTCAGTGAACAACCAACACTCGCATTACTAGCAGCGGAACACAACTGACCCGGCCGACTTCGCGCGATCAACTAACATCATGAGTAACTGTAAGATGTCCCAGTCAACCGACGGGCAGTGCGGACACCAAGCAGGTCTCAACAAGCGAACGGATGACACAGAACACTATCTGAGAGAGTGTCGCGTCAGGCTCCAGGGTGGCAGACTACCCGAGTCACACATTCACTTCTCTTCAAGAGAGGAATTTAGTTATACAGAACAAAGAAACCATTTATCATGTTTTAAATAATATATTTACATAAATATTTTTACATGTACTTATTTGTATACATATAATCTATATTTCCAGAACTGTAAGAACATACGAAACAACACATTAAAACCATTAGTCACGCAAGAGTGGTGGTACTGCTATGTGCTGAGACAAACAGATTAAAAAAAAAATATAAAATAAAATAGTTATACATATTTACCAACAAAAGTTTATTGCATGATCATCTTGCGCAGTACATTAAGCGAAGAAATTTCAGTTGTGAAGTGCGGGAACGATATAGTCAACATGGCTATACAATGATCCAAACTGATATAAAAATCAAATGAAAAATAAAATAGTTATAAGCACATACCAACCATCCCAATCACATACTACACATTAGTACATGTCCCTTTACTAGAGGAATTCAGTTATATAGTGCAAGGTAACAATTTATTTCGTTTGAATACATCAAACTGTAAATATTGGCATGTCTATTAAAAATATCGCTTCGAATAAACCTGTGACGTTAGAGGATATCGCTTCTGCCCACCCTAATAAAAAATAAAATAAAAAGGACAATAATTATTAGCACTTACCAACCATCCCAAGGTAGTGCTGCCATTACAGCCACACTACATCCCAGGAGCTGGTGTAAGACATTCCGAGAGAGAGCAGCAGCAGCAAAAATAAATCCAAGGCATCGGCAACACTGAAAGATGAACGAGTGTAAAAACGCTGAGAGGTCGAATTGACAACTTCGCAGGCTAGACAGCGATCTACCTGATAAGGTATTATATTTCAGTTCAGCAACCATGCTGAAGTTTGTACCATACAGACAACAGCCAACTACTGAGACATCACAAGACGCTAAATGAAAACTTGCATGTAGTGTGAAAACGTCATTTCGTTGGCGAGTGTGGTGGTAGAAAGCAGACTGTTATGACTACATACATTTACTACGATCGTGTACTTTGCTAGAATATGAAGACGGAATCAATGGTTGATGACTTACCATCTCTAACATCATTGGCATCGCCAACAGTAATGAACCCTGAAGAGTCACTACAATCATTACGAAATCAATGTGACTATTGTGGAAATACTTTCAGTAAAACATGAAATGCATTCCGAAATGAAAGTTGCCATTGCATTTTCAGCCCAGCATCCAAGACTTTCCACTGTAATCACTGCAATGCTGTGATTACCCGCAGTTACCCAATGTATAAACATAACAATAAGTGCAATGGCAATGTTTGTCGTTTTTTTTTACGGGAAGTGAGTGTATGTATTGCGGCAAAAAATTCAGTATGCCCACTAGTGCCAAATGCCATTAAGATAGAAGTAACTGCTCATTTTCCATCGTCTACAAGACCTATCCATACGATAACTGCTGTGAAGTATATGCGAATGAGAGTGTCTTGAATGCTCTCAGCAGGAATTGTTCTGCAAAAACACATACCATAAATTTTTCGCTTGAATGAAGAATATTTTGAGCATGTACCAAATATTATTATGTATTCTAATATGTCATGTCAGTAACTAAAGGTAAATGTGTATAAATTATTTGTTTTTAGTAATTATTAATAATAATTTTACCTCCATCACTAGGAAATAAAAAACTAGAGTTTGTCTAAGCCTGAAAGAGAATGAAGGTTTTTGTAAAGTGCCAAGTATCGAACTCATTTCCATATCGGCGGCTGCTTGAACAATACACACAGATGCTCTCATCATCTTCGCTTCTCCAGTCAACCACTAGAGTGCAAGACCATCGTCTGCTAGGGTTGCGATGGTCTTCAGCCATCATCGTTTCCCCTAACCCCTGTCAGGGTGGCGCCAACATCGTTTGTGTTACCGATAGCGCTCACTAGGAGCACTCGCGTTGACACACATGGCCAAATTCTGGTATACAGAATGCAGAACACTCACCTACGCATGCAGTACACGATGCAAGTAGCTCAAAAAATAATGCCAGACACACAAGGTTTCGATCCAACCGCCAATGAGGGCTGCAGCTCGACGGTTCCTAAAGCACAGGAAGACTACAGCGACATGGTTCGACTGCGAGGGCTAAAGGTTGCAATAAACAGCGTCAGTCTAACACACGGGTTGGGGTAACCTCGTGCGACATATAAAACTGTCCCATATGTGAAAACATTAATTTGCATAATAATAAAGACACTACATAGAAGCAGGCACGCAGCGAGCACGATATCGTATCGAACAACTACTACATAAAAAAAACCTGATAGTTCCACAGTTCGCAATAGCGCTATCGGGGTTACTATTGCGACAAGAACATAAGTAATTGGCTGGAATGCCTGCAATGGCAAAAACTACTTATGTTCACAAAGACCAACATCAAAAAATGTCTACAATATGACAATTGCAGTACAATATTTACCAGCGAAGTTAATGTGAAGACATATTATACGACTTGTAAAGGTTGTGGTCCTTTGCTTGCCACTAAACATCATGTATTTTAACCAGTGGTAATGCAAGATACTACGTCCCTGCTACATATTGATGATAAGATATAAAAAATGCAAAAGTAAATAGTTATAACCTCCTACCGACCGTTGCATATTACGCGAGCAACGAACGCTGTACATTAAGTTAGACCAAAAAAAATTAGTCTCGAAACGCTGATGCCAGCAGACATAAAAAAAGAAAATAGTTATTATCACCTACCAAAAAACACGTATTGCACAAGTGTCGAGCACTGTACAATGCATCTCTCGATGCTAGACAACATCATGCGTCTGAAAACTGATGTGGTAGCCTTGGTTAGTACAGCAAAATAGTAACTGATTTTTCCCACGCACCCACTCCGACCGAGCTATGATACAATTTAGAGGCACGCAAATCCCACTACCAACCAATTCATAATGTGCGAGCATCGAGCAACGTACGTCACATTAGACTAAAATAAAATACTATGACAGAGTCGAGAAGCTGGGAGAGCGACAAGGTCGACACTGCTAAATACCGATGCAAACAGATATAAAAACATAAAATGTAAAGGAAACAAGTTATAAGCAATTACCAACCAGCATATATTGCAAAAGCGTCGGGTGCTGTACGATGCTTTCGATGATGCTAGACAATACCAGACCGACCTGGTCAGTACAACAGCCATTCAACCCTGGTTTCTCATATTTCTTGCGATCTCCTTTCAAATGGCGAGCTGACAGGGACGTGTCTCATGCTCTGCCACTCCACTTAGGTTTTCCCATATTCTTTCCGAGCTCTCTTCACATGACGTCCTGGCGGGGATCTAGTCTCATGCTCTACCATTCCACCTCGGTTTTCACATATTCCTTCTAACATCCTTTCACCTGGCCACCTGGCAGGGCGCCCTAGCGAGGACAAGTCTCATGTTCTATCATTCCACCTCAGTTTTCCCATATTCCTTCCAGTCCCCTATCACCTCGCGCCCCGGCGGGGACAAATCTTATGCTCCATCATTTCACCTCGACTTTCTCATATTCCTTCCTATCGGATGAAGAAAAAACATGCGACCTTTACCTTGACCTTTGACCATTATTTCGAACGATATAAATGATAGGGGTGAAGGGGAAGAATCCTTTAATTTATTTATAAAACAATCATGGGAACACTCTGAGAAAATCGATTTGTCTCACGCGCAACAGCAGAAACCATGTCAACAAGCAACAGTGATCTTGACATTGGATGACGTTATGCGACCTTAACCTGATCTTGGATGACATCATGCAACTTTGAATGTTGACCATCATCTCGAACAAAATGTGCTGCTTAAAACAAAAGATAATCGTAATTTTTTTAGAAAATTTTTAAAATCGCAGAAAAAATTATAAGACCTGTAATGATTAGCGAAATGAAACACAGCTTTATTACTAATAACATACATAAAACAATACGATGGAAGAGAGATAACAATAGGTGGCGCTAGTTGTTATAGTTTTGATACAAATCATAACACCCCCACTTATCAAAATATTACACACCTTCAATTCCCAAATGTTTAAAAATCTATAATTTTTTACTGAATTTAAACTCTTGGTTAGCATATCCGCTGGCATATCAGCTGTTGGAAAATATTGAATATGCACAATTTTATCCGATATCATGTTTCTGCAAAAGTGGTATCTTACATTAATGTGCTTGGTTTTATTGTGAAAAATAGGATTTGCCGACAACTTCTGTGCACTCTGATTATCATTACATATAGTGATTGTATACATTTTCTCTGTAATCTTATATTGCAAGTTTCTAAGATATATTGCCTCTTTACAAGCTTCTGAAATTGCTATATATTCAGCTTCTGTGCTAGATAATGTCATTAACTTTCTGTTTTTTACATTCCCAAGAGATGACCCAACCTGATAACATAAAACAATAACCTGTATATGACTTTCTGTCCATAGTATCATTAGCACAGTCGGCTTCAACAAAACCTTTAACATCACAATCTTTATTCTTACTATATTTTAAACCAAAAGTTCTTGTATGTTTTAAATATTTAAGTATCCTCTTTACATATGACTAATGCTCTTCACCATGACAATTATTGAACTGACTCAAATATTCTACTGCATAAGAAATATCCGGTCTTCTAAGGACTGCCAGATACATCAAACTACCTATATGTTGTTGATATGGATNATCCGGTCTTGTAAGGACTGCCAGATACATCAAACTACCTATAAGTTGTTGATATGGATTCTGGTTTTGAGCATTTTCACATTTAGTAACATTTAATTTAGCCTCCATAGGAGTCTTAACAGTTTTACAAGCAACTATATCAAACTTGTGCAAAAGTTGATCGATATAATTTTCTTGCCTTAAAGTAAATACAGTATTACTCTTATAAATTTTAACATCCATACCTAGACAACGCTTTACTTGTCCCAAATCTTTTATTTTAAACTGACAATTCAATATTTCTTTTAACTGTAACATTTCTTTTTTATCGTTCGAAAAAACAAAGAAATCATCGACATAAAGAGTGACCATTGTCTTACAACCATTTACAACTTTGCTATATAAGCATGGTTCCAGTTTAGATTTCTTATAACCATTTAGAATCAAACAACTGTAAACTTTCTCATGCCATGCTCTGGAGGATTGTTTGAGGCCATACATAGCCTTTTTCAACTTAAGGAATTTGTTTTTATCATTCTCTGAGCAAACAAAACCGTCAGGTTTTTGCATATATATAGTCTCATTCAATTCTCCATTCAGAAAGGCTGTTTTCACATCTAAATGTATTATATCAAGATTTAACTGTACAGAAATTGCAAATAACAAACGCAATGTGGTGTGCCTCACAACAGGGGAAAAGGTTTCTTCATAGTCCACACCATACTTTTGACTATAGCCTTTGGCTACTAATCTAGCACGGTAACGAATCTGGTTTTCACTGTCACACTTTTTCTTCAATACCCACTTGCACTTTACCACTGTTTTACCGTCTTCAGGTTCCACAAGCTCCCAAGCATTGTTATCCTCAAAACACTGCAGCTCCTCTTGTATAGCTTGCGACCAACACTCCTTATCTGGACCCTGTAGTGCATCTTCCACCGACAACTCATCAATATGTAATCTGTCACTTTCTGTACACATATTTGAGAAACCATATCTATCTGGTTTTTGTCTTTGTCTAGTAGGCAACGCGCGTGATTGTATTGTTTCATCAACTTCAGTGGAACTGTCCGAGTCTGCAGTATCACCCTGCACATAGGTTTCATCATTATTAAATCCTGAAGTACTAGTATACGAGTCATCAGATTGATTGTTGTCCCCCACTGAATCTGCATTTACTTTGCCAATATCGGTATCAACATTCTCCTTCTATTTAACTACATTCAGCTTCTCTGTAATTCAAATTGTTTTCCATAATAATGACGTCTCTGCTGGTTGACACTATCTGAGTTTTAGGGTTGTAAACTCTGTACCCCTTTACTTCCTCTGAATAACCTACTAAGATGCACTTCTCAGACTTCTTGTCCCACTTCGCACGTTTAACTTTGGGGACATGCACCATGACAGTACTATCAAATATCTTCAAANATGCACCATGACAGTACTACCAAATATCTTCAAATGACTAATATTAGGCTTGCTGTTAGTCCATAACTCGTAGGGAGTTTTATTATTTAATCCAGCTGCTACCGTTCTCTTTTGCAAATAAACAGCAGTATTACTTGTTTCTGCCCAAAATTTCTTGGTAGATCAGCTTCAAACAAAAGGCATCTCCCTTTTTCTATTAAAGTTTTATTCATGCGTTCGCATAAACCATTTTGTTCAGGCGTGTAAGGATTTGTTTTTTGATGTATTATTCCCATTTTTTTCAGGTAATAATCCAATTCTTTATTACAGAATTCACGTCCGTTATCACTCCGTAAAATCTTTATCTTTTTTCCCAGAACATTTTCAACTTTAGCTTTGTATTGTTTAAAGCATTCAAAAGTTTCACTCTTATTTTTCAAAAAATAAATATGTGTCATTCTGCTGTAATCATCGACAAAAATAAGAAAATACCTTGACCCTCCTAGAGAAGCATTCTCCATAGGTCCGCAAAGATCTGTATGTACTGTATTCAATAATTCAGTACTTCTGTCACCCTCATGAGAGAACGGCAAGCGACTTTGCTTCCCCTCACAACATGTGACACAAGACATCTTGCTTATATCTGTATTCTTATCCAATTGCAATCCTTCCACAGCATCCTGCATCTTGTTAAGATAGTTGCTATTAATATGTCCCAGTCTCCTATGCCAGGTTTCGCCGGATTCCATCACAGCAGCTGACAAACACATGGGCATGTTTAGTTTGTATACTCCATTTACTAATGAGGCTGTAGCAACTTTTTCGCCTTTTCTATTATAAATGATATAACTCTCACTCGTGAAGGACACTCCATTGCCATTGCAGATTAATTGACTCACATATAAGAGATTTGTTGTGATACTTGGAACACACAACACGTCTTTGATTGTAACATCAAACTTGCTATCTTCTGTTAAAGTTTTAACCTGCACTTCACCGGAACACTCAACAGGCACCTTACTATTGTTAGCTACAATTATTTCTTTAGTGCTCTGTTCGTATGAAACATTTGTAATCCAATGTTTATTCGTTGTTAGGTGCACACTTGCCCCCGAGTCGACATACCAATCGTTTTTGCTAAAACTGCCATTTAAAAATACAGCACTGAAGGCATTTGTTTGCTTTTGATCACTGTGCGTATTATATTTCTCTTTGTTGGGACATTTATTTTGGAAATGGCCAGTCTGTTTACATCTAAAACATTTTATGGTTGATGACTTTGACGTTTGTGAGCCATCTTGTTTATGGTCTTTAACCACAGACTTTTCTTTTTTCTTATGTTGGTATTTACGAAAACTAGCAAATGCACACTAGTTTCATTCGTTTCAGTATCCTCCATGTCCAATAATTTCGTTTTAATGGCGTCCGTTGTTATGCAAATTCCAGAATGTTCTATGGCCATAATCATTGGCGAAAACTTTTCAGGCAATCCCGCCAACAATAATGACCTGATCCATTCGTCATTAATGTTAAAACCAGTTACAGCTAATTTTTGTCCATTTTCAACTATTTGAGTCACATAGGCAGTCATTGAGATACAATTTTCAAGCCGAATAGAAATTAAATTTCTCAACAGACTTATTCTTCTGGTAAACCCCGAATCGTCGAATAACTGCTTTAGTTTCGTCCATAGCTCCTTTGTAGATGTAACGTTTTTTATATGAACGTAAATCGAGGGATCAATGGTCAAGATCAATTTAGCTCTGGTTTTGGCATCATCCGTGGCTCCTATTGCTGGTTGATTCGGCTCCTGCTTGATGCATCCTAGCATGCCCTCCAAGACCAGGAAATTCTCTGCCGCAAAACACCATTCACTATAATTCTCGCGTCCTTTCAACTTAGGGACGCTTATCACATAGTTCGAAGCCATTACGCGGTCACACACACACACGATACGCACAATCAATAGTCTCCTTCAGCGAATATAATTATACTCAGTACTTATCATACCGTACAAACTATCGCGAATTTATTATTCAATTGTTTACTGGTCCCATAACCTGTAATGATTAGCGAAATGAAACACTGCATATCGCGATTCAATGGCGACTGAACGACAATAGCTTTATTACTAATAACATGGAGAAAACAATACGATGGCATAGAGATAACAATAGATGGCACTAGTTGTTATAGTTTTGATACAAATCATAACAATACCATAGCGGTAGAAGTCGAAGCGAAGGTCTCATAATGTTTTTTGCGATTTTCAAAATTTTAAAAAAAAATTACGATTTATTTTTTGTTTTAAGCGGTAGATTTTGTTCAAAATGGTGGTCAAAGGTTAAGGTTAAGGTCGCATGATGTCATATGGTTAGACTCATTGTTGCTTGTTGACACGGCTTCTGCTGTTGCGAGTGAGTCAAATCTATTTTCTCAGAGTGTTCCCATGATTGTTTTATAAATATGATATAGTTTTTTTCCCTTTCAACCCTAGGATATATATTACTCGAAATAACAATCAAAGGTCAAGGTAAGGTTATAAGATATCATGCTTCCTGCTATTGCGAGCGGGGAGAAATGAGTTTTCTCAGTGTGTTCGCATGTTTTTTATTCATCTGGTAGGAAGGAATATGAGAAATGTGAGCTGAAAGGGGACCGGAAGGAATATGAGAAAACTGAGGTGGAATGATAGAGCATGAGACTTGCCCTCGCTAGGGCGCCCCGCTAGGACGCCAGGTGAAAGGATGTCAGAAGAAATATGTGAAAAACAAGGTGGAACGATGGAGCATGAGACTTGTCCCTACTAGGGCGCCAGGTGAAAGGATGCTAGAAGGCATATGAGAAAACTGACGTGGAACGATAGAGCATGAGACTTTTCCTCGCTAGGGCACCCCCGCTAGGACGCCAGATGAAAGAATGCTAGAAGGAATATGAAAAAACTGAGGTGGAAAGATAGAGAGCATGAGACTTGTCGCCTCTAGGGCGCCAAGTGAAAGTATTCCAGAAGGAATATGAGAAAGCCGAGGCGGAACAATCGAGCATGAGGCTCGTCCCCCATCAAGACGCCAGGTGAAAGGAGACCAGAAGGAATATGAGAAAACTAACATGGCATAATAGAGCATGAGACTCGACCACACCAGGGCGCCTGGTGAAAGGAGATCGGAAGGAATATGAGGAAACCAGTGTGAATTGCTGTTGTACTGACCAGGTCGGTCTGGTATTGTCTAGCATCATCGAAAGCATCGTACAGCACCCGACGCTTTTGCAATATATGCTGGTTGGTAATTGCTTATAACTTGTTTCCTTTACATTTTATGTTTTTATATCTGTTTGCATCGGTATTTAGCAGTGTCGACCTTGTCGCTCTCCCAGCTTCTCGACTCTGTCATAGTATTTTATTTTAGTCTAATGTGACGTACGTTGCTCGATGCTCGCACATTATGAATTGGTTGGTAGTGGGATTTGCGTGCCTCTAAATTGTATCATAGCTCGGTCGGAGTGGGTGCGTGGGAAAAATCAGTTACTATTTTGCTGTACTAACCAAGGCTACCACATCAGTTTTCAGACGCATGATGTTGTCTAGCATCGAGAGATGCATTGTACAGTGCTCGACACTTGTGCAATACGTGTTTTTTGGTAGGTGATAATAACTATTTTCTTTTTTTATGTCTGCTGGCATCAGCGTTTCGAGACTGTAATTTTTTTTGGTCTAACGTAATGTACAGCGTTCGTTGCTCGCGTAATATGCAACGGTCGGTAGGAGGTTATAACTATTTACTTTTGCATTTTTTATATCTTATCATCAATATGTAGCAGGGACGTAGTATCTTGCATTACCACTGGTTAAAATACATGATGTTTAGTGGCAAGCAAAGGACCACAACCTTTACAAGTCGTATAATATGTCTTCACATTAACTTCGCTGGTAAATAGTGTACTGCAATTGTCATATTGTAGACATTTTTTTGATGTTGGTCTTTGTGAACATAAGTAGTTTTTGCCATTGCAGGCATTCCAGCCAATTACTTATGTTCTTGTCGCAATAGTAACCCCGATAGCGCTATTGCGAACTGTGGAACTATCAGGTTTTTTTTATGTAGTAGTGGTTCGATACGATATCGTGCTCTCTGCGTGCCTGCTTCTATGTAGTGTCTTTATTATTATGCAAATTAATGTTTTCACATATGGGACAGTTTTATATGTCGCACGAGGTTACCCCAACCCGTGTGTTAGACTGACGCTGTTTATTGCAACCTTTAGCCCTCGCAGTCGAACCATGTCGCTGTAGTCTTCCTGTGCTTAAGGAACCGTCGAGCTGCAGCCCTCATTGGCGGTTGGATCGAAACCTTGTGTGTCTGGCATTATTTTTTGAGCTACTTGCATCGTGTACTGCATGCGTAGGTGAGTGTTCTGCATTCTGTATACCAGAATTTGGCCATGTGTGTCAACGCGAGTGCTCCTAGTGAGCGCTATCGGTAACACAAACGATGTTGGCGCCACCCTGACAGGGGTTAGGGGAAACGAAGATGGCTGAAGACCATCGCAACCCTAGCAGACGATGGTCTTGCACTCTAGTGTTGACTGGAGAAGCGAAGATGATGAGAGAATCTGTGTGTATTGTTCAAGCAGTCACCGATATGGAACTGAGTTCCATACATGGCACTACACAAAAATTATTAATTCTCTTTCGGACTTAGACAAAATCCGTTTTTTTTCTCCTAGCTATGTAGGTGAACCTATTATTAGTGAGGGTTAAGATAAATTAATAACACAGAAATATTTTATACACTTTTACCATTATTTACAGACTTAAGTTATCACACTTTAACATCTTTTATATGCTGGGCTGAACATGCAATGGCAACTCTCATTGCGGGGTACATTATCTCCTTTACTAAAAATATTTCCACAATTTTCACATAGATATCTTAATGATTGTAGAGACTCTCCAGTGTCCCTTGCTGTTGACGATTCGGATGATGGTACATATGGGAAGCCTACAATAATTGATTCCATCGACATATTGTAGCAGAGTACACGATCGTAGTAGATGTATATATATATACATATATATATAATGGTCTGCTTTCCACCACCATGCTTGCCAACGAATTTACATCTGTTTTTACATGATGCTCTCTTGTATACTGTTCACATTACATGAAAATTTTCTTTTATCATATCATGTTGGCTCAGTAGAGGACTGTTGTCTGTGTGGTACAAACCTCAGCATAGATGCTGAACTGAAATATATTACCTTATCTGGTAGATCGCTCTCTAGCCTTCGAAGTTGTCAATTCGAGCTTATTCGAAGCGATAATTTAAATATACATACTAATATTCACAGCTTAATGTATTGAAACGAAACAATTGTTAACTTGTAGTATATAACTGAATTCCTCTCATAAACAGAAGTGCATTTGGAACTCGGCTGGTCTGCCACCCTGGAGCCTGATGCATCTTTCTCTCTCCCTTCGCATGTCGAAACCTGCTTGGTGTCCGCACTGCCTGTCGGTAACCTGGGACGTCTTACAGTTGCTCATGATAATAGTTGATCGCGCGAAGTCGACCACGTCGGTTGTGTTCCTCTGCTAGTGATGTGAGTGTTGGTTGTTCACTGAATGCGATGGTTTCGTTTCAGTCGATTCGTAAGGAAGTCGTTTGATATTATGTTGTACTGGTCAAAACGGATCTGGTATTGTATAGCATCGTTAAACACACAGTGTACAGACTCGATGCTTGTGTAATATGTAATTGTGCTGGTTGGTAAGTGTTTATAACTCTTTTCCCTTTACATTTTGTTTTTATATCTTTTTTAATTAGTGTGTAGCACTGTTTGCACTTATCGCACCTGTGCTTCTCGGCTTCGTAAAATTATTTTTTTTCCAACAAATTGTTTGTACAGTGCACGATGTTCACGCAATATACATAGTTTGTAAATGCTTATAACTATTTGTATTATAATAATTTTAAATATACGTTTGCATTAGTGAATATAAGTGACGTCTCTCTTGCGCGAATAATGTTTAAATGTAGTATGTTTTCTGACAAGAAACGAAAAAAGACTTTACATGTCGGGTAAAGCATATCATACTTGACGCATTGCAGTCTTTTTTTTGGTTGGTCCTTGTAATCTTTCGTTCTTTCTCATGTCGACATGCATTCTAGCTTTTACTTAACTTCTTGGTGCGATAGTAACACTGATAACACTATGATGAACTGTAGCCCCATCAGGTTTTTTTATATATGTTCTTAGAGTATACTTGATGCTTACGACCTCTTTCGTTGTCAGGGGTGATGCCAATGTTTTGTTTTTGGTGACTGTATTTATACAGCCAACTTTGTCTATACATATGCTTAGGGCATACTTCACCCTACAGTCATTTTTGTTGTAGGCGGTGATGCCTTCATTTTGAATTTGGTGACTATATCTTAAAAGGTTCTGTAGTTACACCCAACTATGCTTATGAGTGCACTTAGGCCATACTTGATCCTGCCATCATTTTCGTTGTCGGGGGTGATGTCTATGTTACGAATTTGGTAGCTATATCTAAAACGGTTCGGAAATTACAGCCAGCTATGCTTAAAAGTATGCTTAGGGCATAATTAACCCTACGGTCATTTTGGTGGTC
Organism: Clitarchus hookeri; assembly: GCA_002778355.1. Lineage (NCBI taxonomy): Eukaryota > Metazoa > Arthropoda > Insecta > Phasmatodea > Phasmatidae > Clitarchus > Clitarchus hookeri. The sequence continues at coordinate 41,411 of NQII01003688.1, forward strand.
GGAGGTGATGTCTGCTACTAATTTGGTGACTATATTTTAAACAGTTCGCAAATTATGGCCAACTAAGCTTATAAGTATGCTTTGGACATGTTTGGCCCAGCGGTCATTTTCGTTGTCGGGGGTGATGTCTATGTTAGGAATTGGGTAGCTATATCTTAAACGGTTCGGAAATTATGGCCAACTTTGCTTACATGTATGCTCTTATTATATTTGACCCTGCTGTCATTTTCGTTTTCGGGGATGATGTCTATGTTACGAATTTGGTTACTGTTTCTTAAACCGTTCGGAAATTACAGCCAACTATACTAATAAGTGCGCTTAGGACATATTTGACCCTGCGGTCATTTTCGTTGTGGGGTGTTATGTAAATGTTATGAATTTGGTAGCTTTATCTTAAATGGTTGGGAAATTGCAGCTAACTATTATTATAAGTATAAGAAAACTGAGGTGGAATGATACAGCATGAGACTCGTCCCTGCTAAGATGCTAGGTGAAAGGAGAACAGAGGGAACACGAGGAAATCCATGGTGGTATTATAGAGCATGATAAGAGAAATTGCAAAATGGGGCAATGAATTCGAATATTATTCCTGATATATGGCATATTAGAAATTTCTTGGTGGAATGACAGAACATGAAAAAATAAACAAGCGTGATGATAGAGCATGAGAAAACCATGGTGTAACACAGTAGCTAATCGGAGACGAGTCCCTTTCGAGAGTCTCGCATAGCCAATCAGAGAAAAAGGAAAAAGGTATTTTCGAGGGAAAGAGAAGTTGCATGATGGGACAATAAACCCGAAAATTCTTCAGGCAAGATGGAATGACAGATCATGAAAAAAAAAACAAGTGGGATGATAGAGTATGAGAATACCATGGGGGAATGTGGTAGCCAATCGGAGACGATTCCCTTTCAACAGTCTCGCGTAGCCAATCAGAGAAAAGGGGAAAAAGGGAAATCCAAGATGGCTGACGTTGGAGAGTAATGACAGAGCAGGAGGTTGACTCATGACGTCATTCAAGATGGTCGTAGCTCGTCCTCTTGTTCTCCCGCGCCCTGAACCCCTGACGCCGAACTGGCCATTTATTACTACTCATATGCATTCGTAGTGAGACAATTACAATTAAACACTTGCCTTATACAGGATTAGAACACATAAAACCTCGTACCATATGCAAATGTGCAATCAACTGCATTACAGAGGTCGGGTTCGAGCATAAACTTCGAATTTAATCATTCTAATGTTTTGAATGATGGTTTTATAACCTAAAATATTTACAGGGCCTTTGTTTTTGAAGAATAAGTCACTGAGAAACTCAAAAAATATATATTTACATGGCCTAACATAGCACTACTTATGTGAAGAATTCGGTGAAAATAGGTCGATTGCTCCCTGAGATTTGGCATAAAACCTCCACATTTTTATGGGACGATATTCATATATAGAAGATAAAAAGAGTCATGTATTAACACATCCGATGATTGTATACTGCCAGTATACGAAATAAATCTGAAATTGATTAATTAGTTTCGTAGATATAGCCCAATAAGCTTAAATGGTTTTATATCCGCCATTCTGGAAGTAAGAGTCTGTCAAACTTAAAAAAAAAATTCATATGGCCTACCACAATACAACTTCTCAAAATTCTGTAAGAATAGGTCGATTGATTCCCGAGATATTGCACAAAAATTTAATTTTTATTGTGGTTGTTTACTTACAAAATAGCAGAGAAATTATTCTCTGTATAGAAGAATCGATACTGCCAGCAGAAAAAGTTGATTTGGAATTTGTTTCGTTAAAAAAATATACTGAAAAGATATATTTATATTGCCACCATTTGAAATTAGCTCATTGACCTAATTCAAGCATAGCAGTTTACACTACCTGCTACAGTGCAAATTATTTGCCGAATTTGGTAGTGTTCCATCAATTGTTTCCCGAGATATGTCATGAAAACTTTATTTTTTCATATGGCAAACCGTACAAAATGGCGGATAAAATATGCTTCATTGTAAACGCATATGATATTTGTAATATATACTGCCAGAAGACAAAAAATTAGTTAAAATTGATTGCATAGTTTCGACAAATATACTGCACAAAGTTGCCTATGAGGCCATAATTTTGAAAATAAGTGTCTGACATAACTTAAAACATACAATTTTACATAATCAGCCGTAATTCTACTTGCTTGCCTAATTTTGAAGGAATTTGTCAATTGTTTCCCAAAATATGACATAAAAATTTTATTTATTCATATAGAGCTATCTTAAAAAATGGCGGACTAAAATGCTTCGTGTATATACCTTTGATTGTTTTAACATCTACTGCCAGCATACATAGATAAGTTGGAATTGATTACATGGTCTGGACGATATATCATTCTAAACTTAAATGTCTTTATATCCGTCATTTTGTAAATGAGTGCCTGACGTACTTAAACATACATGTTGACATCATCTGCCGCAGTACTATTTGTTCGTCGAATTTGATAGGAATAGGTCAATTATTTCCCAAGATATGACATAAAAATCTAATTTATTAGTGTGGAGCTATCTTACAAAATAGCGGACAAAACATGCTTCGTTTAGATACTATCCAGATATGTAATATCTACTGCCAGCAAACAAATATAAGTTGAAATTGATTTCATGGTTACGACGATATTACATTCTTAGTTAAGATGCCCATGTGACCACAATTTTTAAAATAAGTTTCCGACATACATAAATTATACCATTTTACAGAATATGCCACAGTAATACTTATTTACCAAATTTTGGTAGGAATAGGTCAATTTTTTCCCAAGATATGACATAAAACAATTAGTTTTACGTATGGTGCTATCTTGCAAAATGGCGGAAATAATATTCATCTTGTAGACACAGTTGATAGTTGTAATTCCTACTTCCAGCATACAAAGTAAGGTTGGAAGTGATTTAACGATATAAAATTCTTAGTTAAGAAGTCTATACGGTCCCCATTTTTAAAATAAGTGTCTGACATATTTGAAACATATTGTTTAACATCTTCTGCCGCAGTAATGCTTGTTTGCCAAACTTGGTAGGAGTCGGTTCATGGTTTACCGAGATATGACGTTAACTATTTATTTATGTGGCATTATCTTTCAAAAGTGGATGATAAAAGTGGCTATGTATTGGCATATATGATGAATGTAATAGATACTTCAATCATACAAAATTTGGTCTAAATTGGTTTAATGTTATAGTAGATACACCAAATAAACGTATAAAATGTACGTGGCCGCCATTTAAAAAGTAAGTACCAAATAAAGTTCAATAACCTACGTTTACCTGACCTGGCGTAGTTTTGCGTGACAAATTGTGTAAGAATTGATTTGAGTTTTCTAGAAATAATGTAAAAACTTTAAATTTTCATTTGGTACTATTTCCAAAACAGCAGACGATCAACAATATCAATTAAAACATTTAATGCTTACACTATGCTCTGACAGCAAACACAATTTGTTTTAAATCGGTTGAATGTTTTCCGAGATATGACATATCACCCTCAAAATTAAAATGGCCGCCATGTTGAAAGTAAGTGTCAGGCGTAGTCGAAAGCTCTAAAAGTCAGATATAGGCCCTATATGTAACAAGTTTGGTGAAATTCGGTTGACACGTTCAATAATTCAAAGAGGGGATACATTCACATACTGACAAACACACAGCACACACATACACACAGACAAGAAAGTGATCGCATGAGCCTTTCTTTTCTTCGGAATGTAGGCTAAAAAGAGGAGGACACACACGTACAGACTCACATACACAAGTGAACACATATACACACGCAGGCACACATCAGGAAAGTGATCTCATAAGCCTTTCTTTTCTTCGGAAAGTATGCTGAGAAATACAGCTTTTGTAACTTATTTCGGTAACTATTCAATAGATTCCTGTCAAATTTGGTAATTAACCATTTCTATTGTATGCCATGTTAACATGTGCGATTTAAATTTATAAGAAACTTATTTCAAATTGGCGGTGATATAAACAATTCAATTTAATTTGATGTATTTATCATACCATTTAACCAATTTCGACCCAACTTGGTATGCTGAAAGTACCACCTACAAGCTAGAACCAAATATACTAATACATTTCATCTTTTGTCTGCCATTTTCTATGATAGCACCACATGAAATGATGAAGTTTTTATTATGCATTAGAAAACAATTAACCAAGTCCTAAAAAATTTGGCAAACAAGAAATCATATGGATTTCCATGTAAACTGGTATGTTTCAAGCGGGTCAGACACATGTTGAAAATGGTGACCACATAAACATTTTTGATACTATGCAATTTCTATAATTCAATGTAACCAATTTAAAATAAATTTTTTAAGTTTGTCATGTTTCCAATTCTATAAATTGTATTTTCAGTATGGGTAATAAAAATAGTTTACGTTAATTTGGTATATATGTAACTACAAAATATGCGATTACATATACACGTTTGTGTACCATTTTGTAAGAAAGCACTACATCAAATTATAAGTAATATTTTAGGTTGCTTAGACACTTATTTTCGAAGTGGCAACCATATAAACATTTTTGATTACAATGCAATAGCTACGAAATCACGTAATCAATTTCAACCAAACACTGTATTCTCGCAGTAGTCTATATAACAACCATCATTACACAGAGCCAAAGTATGGTACATTGTAAGATAGCGAAACTTTAATGTCATACTCCGGGAAACAATCAACCGATCCCCACTAAATTTTGCAAACTAGTATTACTATGGTAGGCCATAAAAACAGATACAGTGGCTCACATTAATATTCGGCCACCGATGATTATCGCAGTCGTATGGCCTTATGTTACATTAGAAATGAAGATAAACATAAAACGTATTGCACAATAATTCTTGTGTGCTTTAAATGAAATGCAATAGTAGCCAATAACTGAAATGAGCAGCGTAAGTTAATGAAACACAATATTTTGTACTCGCGTGCTTCATAAGTACGCCACTTTAATATTCGGCCAATTGTGATGGACGCGTGGCACAGGCACGATGCACATTGCGTTCGTACCTCGTGTCATTCCCTGCACGCTCTCTGCGCTGAGATGTTCTATTGGGTAGCTCTGTTGGCGGCGTCAGTCAGGAAAATGGGACGTAGGGCAGGAATACAACCTTTGAACAGCGGCAGCTGGTCATTTTTCATCATGCAAAGAAGAAATCTCAACGAGAAATTGCGGAGCACTTGAATATGCTGAGGTCCACTGTCGGAGACATCATAAGAAGGTTTGAGAAGTAAGAAAGAATAGATTCGGTACCTCAACAACGACAGCCAAATAAACTAAGCGAGAGAGAAGAACGTCTAGTAATCAGGAAAACAAAGAAAGGTCCGAAAATTAGTGCTTGCAAACTTACAACGGAGGTACTCAATGAATGCGGAAAGAACGTCCATTCAGAAACTATACGACGAGTTATCAGAAGAGCAGGATATAATAACAGAATATCTAGAAAGAAGCATTTCATTAATGAGGCAAATAGAAGTAACGACTTACGTTCGCAAAAGACCATGCTGACAAAGATGAAAATTGGTAGAATGATGTTATTTTTGCTTATGAGACGAAATTGAATGTGTTTGATTCAGATGGCATGGTAACAGTAAGGCGCAAGCCAAATCAGGAGCTAAAACCTGGGAACATACAACCTACTGTGAAACACAGTGGAGGTAGTATTATGATCTGGGGCTGTATATCTACAGCAGGTTCTGGAGAGGCTGTACGTGTCGATGGTACAATGAAAAAGGAAGACCATCTCAACACCCTGACAGCAAACCTACACAAGAGGGATGATAATCTGGGTATTAGGAACACGTTTAAGTTCTACCAAGATAATGACCCAAAACAAAAGTCATACATTGTCAAGAGCTGGCTTTTGTATAACTGTCCCAAAGTCATTAACACACCTCCTCAATCACCCAACCTGAATCCCATAGAAAATCTGTGGGATGAACTCAAAAGAAGACTGCGTACTACAACAATTAGGTCCACAAAATAATTAGAGAAAAGGTTCAAGGAATGATGGAGTAAGATTGGCTCCGAATGTACCTGGAATATAATTGCTGATATGACACAACGCCTGCGAGAAGTAATTAAACAGAATGGCCATGCTACCAGGTACTAAAAAACTTTGAGTTTAGTTTTCAAAGAGGATTGTGTTTATGTTTGAATGGTGATGGCCGAATATTAAAGTGGCGTACTTATGCAGCATGAGATGACAAAATCATATGTTATTGGCTACCGCTATATTTCATTTAAAGCACACAAGAATGAGTGTGCAATATGATTTATGTTTTTCTTCATTACAAATGTAACATACGGCCGTGAAACTGCGATAATCATAGGTGGCCGAATATTGATGTGAGCCACTGTACGTTTTACGGGCGTAATAGAATATTTTTACAATAATAGAAATATAAATATTTTGTATTACTATGTTATGTCTACGAAACAGTTGAACCATTTTCAATGAGAATTTTGTGCTGACAATATATATTACGAACATCAAGTATGGTGTACACAAACTGTTTTGTCCAGCGTTTTGTATGTTTGACGCGTGCGTACGAATTGCTTTTATAGTTTTCCAGATATAATGTAAAAAAATTATTTTTTCATTTGGTGCTATCTTCCAAAACGGCAGAATAACAAAATCCATTTCAAAATTTCATGCTTACACGATGCTCTGCCAGCATACATGAATACACAAAACTTATATATCATATCACGAAATATTATACATTATCATACAAATAGCCCTACTAAAGGTCATGCAAACTTCTGGATTTTTAGGCTACTTGAAAAACGAAAGCAAATCCTATGGTACCTCTTTTCTGCATATGTAAGTTAATAATTGCGTGCGTGCTTTTATAAGATCCTTTGGAAAAGCCTATTAAAGAGAAAGATAAATGCCTAACGCGAAATATCAAAACATAATTAAATTACAAATCGTAAAACACAAAAAAAAAAATAATTTTGCACCCACAATATTTTTATGGCAAAATAAAAATTTTAAACTGAGATGTGATAATATTTTGCACTTACAAAACACTCCCTAAGATGTCACTACGCCATAAAAGACTGCACCTTTTTATCCTGGTATTTATTTAACAGTGTCTGTACTTGGACGTGTTTCATGTGTAAACGATATACCTAAGAAACACTGTTATTTTAACTGTTACATTAAATACCGCATATTCATTTGACTACAGGGTTTAGAGAAGCGAGAGTATTAAGTAAAGCCATGGAATTCGGAAACTTAGTATGCTTATGATTTTATATTTAGCTGTAATTTGCGGAATTGTGTTGCACAAGAGAGAGCAACATTTGTTAATTTGTTCATCTTCCAACTTTACTCAAAATATGAGCTGGGAAAGTATACAAGATATTCAAAAAAATCACGGGCAAACTCCTACAAATGATTCCTCACATAAATATAAACGAAAATATTACACATCATATTTAGCCTAACTCGCTTCCAAATAATGGTACACGCCTATAAAAGTGGAGATGAGCGACAGATTTATTGGAAATAGCACGGGACAAAATTCACTTAGATCCCTGAAAGTACGTGTAGTGTACCAGTAAATTATCGTACGCATCTACAGGAAATACTGTCGGTGAACATAGTTAATAGGCAATGGAGAAAATGGTGGCTACCAGCCAGGTGTATCCAGTCGCATTGGAGGCAAGTGCGAAGCCTCCCTACTGTGTGTGCGTAGCGTGTGTGTATGCGTGTATGGTACCACATTTAATGGTACACTTAACATAATTTCAGAGGACTAAGTAAATTTGGTTCCGTGATATTCGCAATAATCCTGTTACCTTTACGGCTGGCCGTGTACCATCCTTAGGAAGCGAGTTAAGAACTTCTGGTTTAAACTAATAGCGAAATCATAAGTAAAAACAATGTAGATACACTTAATCTCTCACTTTTTAATTAATATATTTAAATCAAATTATTTTTATATCGATAAATTTCATCTATAAAAATAATAACGACTGATTTAAAATATTCACTTTCTTAATTTGTAGTGAAAATATCCATTGTGTGTTGTAGAACCCTGGAAAAGTCTTTTTTCATTTACTACATGTAAGAAAATAGAATGTTTGTTAAACCAGCATATATTATTTATTAAAAAAGGAAAAACAACCCGACATAGAACAATTTTTCCTATCGAAATTTTTCATAGATTATTCCGGAATCCAACATAAGTCCTTCTTAGAGATTACACACACACACATACATNGGGGGGGGGGGGGTCCCCTTGGGTTAGGTGTGGGTATAAATAAATTGGTATTAAATCGATATATTTTATTGCAAAAAAAGAATTCTTCGAGTTAAAAAAATTACAATGTGATGGCAGTTACACATAACGAAGAAATTATGTGCTTATTATTTTCTACCACGACGAGTGGGCACCGTCGTCTTCACCCGATGTCGACTGAAAAATGGGCCCGTTGGTGCCGACCTATTAGGAGTTCTGCATCGCAGTACATCCGTCATTAAACTGAAGCTCGCCTCGAGTATTGGCGGCGACCCGTTCCCCTCCTGCTCCTCTTTGCCAGCCGGCATTGTGTGCTCGCGGGGTATGGCGTATTTCAAAACGCAGTGCACCGTTGTTAAGAGAGTGACTGCAGTCTTCCTTTTCTTATTCTGGTATTTAACTCCGTTGTGTGCTTACAAACTGTTCATTACTATATTCATTGTCAAAAAAAATTCTTAAATATATAATTAGCCCGCAGCTTTAAATATATAATATAATGCTTTATGCTACAGCAAGACATTAGCATATATATATTGCATATAAAAAAAAAATACATGACAGTTGAGCAGTAGTATTTCATAATTTTATTATATTTTGTGACGGCAAAATTTAATCAGTTTTATTTTACACAAAACTGCTAAATGGTTTACTGCTTAACAAACACATTAACTTTTCATTTCGGGTGTTGCAAAATAATACATTTGTGATGTGAAACGTACTTACGATTTTTTTTATAGAAGTGGCACTTTGGAACCTATGGAAAGAGTTTCAATATATCCATGGCACAAGACACAAACAATTATAAAAACCGTTGGTGTGTCAGCAACAACCAATGGCATTCCCAAGAAAAGGCGCAGTATGTATTGGTGCTAGTTTCTGGACTTACCAGCACCGACTATGATTCTACTGATTGTGCAACATGACTATCATGTACGAGTATACTCGGGAAATGTTAAGGGTGGCAGGGTAGTTATATATTCTCAGACTTTATTTGCATATAATTTTTTTTAAAGTTTAGCTTTACCCCCAAAATTTTTTGCATAATTGCTGTTGACCTGTGTTGACCATATTATTAATCATATTTGATCTTTGCTTGCAGGTTTTTCTGAAGTCTTCAGCATGGAGGACGGCCGTGTCGACGTGGGAACTTCGGGAAGTTTCCAACTTATTTCGGCTCGTACAGTCTCTCGGGTAAGTACAATACCACCAATTGGGTTACGATGTGGCGTGTGTTGAAAGTATTTTACCATTCGCTGGAATGGACTCAGACATGAGTGCACATACGTCCACATTCCACACAGAGAAGAGAAGCAAGTCTGTGAGAAAATTGGGATGCAGATTGGGCGCAAGGGCAACTTAGAGCATCACCTAAGGAGCTGTAATGGGACAGTCCGGCAAAAAGCAGCTCGCAACTGCAAATTCTGTAATGCTCCATTTATAAATGAGAGCGATGCCCGAAGATACGAAAAGGGGCACAAGTTTGATCCTTCTAAGAAAACATTTCCTTGTGAGGACTGCGGCAAAGAGTATTCGAGGCGGATAAATTGAAAGAACATGCCAAGTAGTGAGCAGCCCCGATACCCCCACCATCGAAGAAGGCCAGACGTGATGTCACCAGCAACAGACAGCACCAGCACCAACACCAGCACCAACACCAGCACCTCGTCGAAGGATCGCTGTGGGGGCTGGACAGCCGACATCACATGTATTTGTGCTGGCCGAGACTGCATTTAGAGGGAATCTGAAAACCTATGTAACAGAAAATACAAGTGACCAGGCCAAGGATGTGTGCACATATGTAGACGAAATGAAACTGAGTATCATCGACCAACTGCAAGAAGAAATTGTGGAAAATTGGCCAATAAGATTCAATTTATTCCTGGAGTGTGTTTATGGCAAAACCCGAGCCCCCTGAAGATTAAATAGACCAACGTACCTTCAAGACCAAAAACATGCCTATATATAAAGAATGTGATGAGGAAGAAGCTGTGGCAGCTAGTTTAACCAAAATATGCTGGGGAGAAGAGTAGTACATAACAAAGGGATCTGGATGGACCCTCACTGCAGTGAAGAGAATGCAGCTCCGAATCAATACATTTGACCACCCTGCGCAAATCCAGCTACATCGATTTGCCAGTAGCAACAAAAAACAGGGAAGCCATGATAAACCCGAAAAACGATGATCATACATGCTTTAAATGGGCAATAATCGCCAGATATGTCGAAGGTGGGAATCCAGTAAGAGTAAATAAATAATACAGAGAACTGGAAGGCAAGTTAAATTTTACCGGCACTGACTTTCCCACACCTTTGCACAAGATAACAAAATTTGAAAAACAAAATCCTGGAGTGACCATGAATATATTTATAATTATTGACAAGATGAAGGTGGCACCAAGACGAGTCTGTGATAAAGAGACCTTCTCCTCCTCACCACTGAAAACAATGCCCACTATATGTACATTAAAATTTTTTCTCGTCTTGTGAGATCTCATGTGACAGCCCACAAAGAAAAATTCAATATTTGTAAAAGGGGTTTCACATCCTACCATAGTCTTGCCCGAGTAACAGAAAAGACAGGCGAAGAAATGCTGGCGGAGTATAAAAAATATTGCAGTCCTCACACTCCTGCACATATTGAAATACCAAGCCATGACAAGAGGGAAAGAAGGCCAACACTCAAATTTAAAATGTATCATAATGCAGACAAGATGCCCATAGTCGTCTATCTAGATTTCAAAGTCATGCTCCTGCCCATCCAAACACGCCAGTCCAACCCCCCATCTTCGAGCATGCACTCTTATCAGAAGCACGAGTCATACAGTCTATGCTATTATGTGTAAGTCGACGACGACATCATACCGACCGCCCAAACCACAAGTCTGCCAATGGGGCCGAAAATTTACACTGAACAAGATGCTGCCAAGAAGATTATCGAGGAAATGGTGGATGTTGGAAACAAAGTGAAGGAAATATATGATGAGATCGAACCAATGCAGCAGCTCACCAACTTGGGATTATTGAATCATGCCATTACAGATACATGCTGCTACTGTGTGGAAAAATTCACCAAAGACAACTGGAAGTAAATGTACCATGACCACTTCACTGGAAATTAATAGGGCCTGCATGCAACAATTGCAACAAACTCCGCTGCTGCCCCAAGAGACTGCCTGTCCTATTCCACAATTTGACATATGCCGAGAACTTTATTATAAACCATCTGCGCTACGATGAAGAAAATATATTCATTATGCAACATACAGAGTAAAAATTAATCACATTCTCGAAATCGCTGGGGGAGAGATTCACACTTCAATTCATCGACACCTTCCGCTTCATATACACCACCCTTGCCGCCCTCGCCGAAAACCTGTCAAGAGACCAGCTGAAAAACATGGATAAGTTCATCATTCCAGACAAGCTGAAATTAGTAGGGAGAAAGGGAGTATTTTCCTATGATTACATGGACAGCCTGCAGAAACTCGAAGTGATGCAGCTGACCCCCAGCAATAAATTATTCAACAGATTGATGGACACTGCCAAAAATGAAGAAGATTGTGCCCCTGCACTTAAAGTCTGGGAACAGTTAAACTATAAAAATATGGAAGACAACTCTAACATCTATTTGAAGACAGATGTATTGCTGTTACCTGACGGTTTTGAAAACTTCAGGAAATTGTGTCTTGATACCTACAGCAATGACTATCCATTACGTGAGCACACTGGGCTTCTAATTAGATGCCATCTGAAAACACACGAAAGTCTATCTGAAACTATTGGTCGTTTATGACAATTATTTATATATTGAAGAAGGCATCAGAAGCGGAGTGGTCCAATGAGTAAAGCGCCATGGAATGGCCAATAACAAGTACATCCCATCCATGTATGATACCAGCAAATCACCTGTCTACCTCCAGTACGTAGATATCAACAATTTGTATGGATAGGCGATGTCACTACCGCTCCCCATAGGTGACTACCAGTGGGTCGACACCAACATCGACATTATGATGGTGCCATGTGACACTGTACTTGGCTATGTGCTAGATATAGATGTAGAATATCGTGCGGAACTCGATTACTCACACAAAGACTTGCCGTTCTTGCCTGTCAACATGAGTCCTCCCAGTGGCAAGAAAAACAAATCATTGAGAACACTGACGCATTCTGCGTCCCTATATTTTATTTGTCAGAACACACGCTCTGGCGAAGCTCGCAGGCGGACGACCGCAATAAGGATTAAGGGTTTTGTGGACGTGCCGGAGGAGTGACGCCAGGAGCCTCGCAGCTGCAAAGGNACGTGCCGGCAGAGTGACGCCAGGAGCCTCGCAGCTGCAAAGGCACCCTACCAAAGGTTTCTGCATGTGCAACTGTTCCTGCACGTGCAGACGACATCCGGAGACAACAGAAGGCACCAGGGCGCGGACACAGCTCCATTTTGCAGCTGCCCAAGGGACACCGAGATCCCACCACCAGCTGCGTCTGTCCCGGGCTTTTACTGCAATAAACCATGAGAGCTTTTAGAGGGCGTGCACACAGAATGGGACAATAAACTTCCAGGCCAGAATCAAGGGACGACGCCAGGCTGGCTGCGGACCACACGAGCAGCGGCCACATGTTTCATGACCCGGGAAGACGACAAGCACCCCGGACCACGTGCAGAGACGGGGAAAGTTGAATGTGGTTATGGACACTACAAAACCATGTGAAGGGGGGAGCAACGGGGCAGTCAGTTGAGAGACGTCGGATCAGTCGGTCGGGGGACCTGAAGCGAGGCATCCGGGTCGGAGCCGGACGAAGCCAGTGCGATGAACGAGTCAGTCAGTCAGTCGTGGATCGAGCAGTCAGTCAGTCAGTTGGAGTCAGTCAAGGATCGAGAATGCATCACGACGTCGACCTCAGTCGGAGGCCGTCAAACGGGACATGCGGCGGGAAGAATCCGAGAAAAGTCAGTCAGACTTCGTCAAACGAGAAGGGTGTACCGGGAGCCGAGATAAAACGAGTTCGCCAAATGCATCAAGACGTGGACCTCAGTCGGAGGCCGTCAAACGGGACGTACAACGGGAAGAATCCGAGAAAATGGCAGCCGGCCATCGCCAAACGAAGAGTGCTGAGTGGAGCCGGGAGGAGGGGTTCCAAGAGCAGGCATCAGGACGCCCCTCCAAGCACCGGAGCAGTTCCAAGCCGCCAACCGAGGAAAGACAGCGCAGCAGTGTCAGATAAGTAGTTCTACACCAAGTGTGAAGAATCTTCCCCCCCCCC